>SRSE01000350.1:0-202935 GCA_005024645.1 Planiliza haematocheilus | reverse complement strand
TGCTGATTGACTGAGCTGCTTCCCCTCTGGTATTTGGCCACAGTTGTTCTGCCCTCATGGCTAACCTCACTGGGCGTAGCAGTCGACCATTGGGTGTTTAGAAAGCTCAATAGGAGGACACCTGCCTCAGTTTTTATTTATACCGTCTCTTGCACAAACACCCATGCAGCGTTCATGAACGCATGGCGTAAACAGCCACATAAATGCACCTTTCTCACAAAATGCTATTAACGACGAGTGACCTAATTTGGCCTTTACGTAACGCGTCCTGTTTTAAGTCACAGTTTGGCGTTCTGTCATACTTTATAGTTGAGAAAACTCTTGTGGTCTTCCACTCCAAAAAACACATCCTTTATTTTACATGTGCAGAGCCACAAACAGACACACGCTGTTACAACCTATGTCTCTAGAATGAAGAGAAACGATGCTACGCTGTGGGAGGTGGACCATATATTAAGACAAATTCAGAGAGTGCATTTCATAAAATCAGAGAAAGGGTTTATTTGCACCTTTTTGTGCTGCCTGCACAGCCTTGGTGCATGGCTTTAAGAGATACAGTTTTACATTAAAGCACAGCGTAGAGCGAGAAGTCCTTTTGAGCAGTTAACTGGGGCATTTTTGTATCCGGTGCCAAGACATCTGTCTGGTGACACACCCTGTAATTATAAACGAAAGGAAAAGAAATGTCTTTTGATTATTTCCATCCTTATTGCTTTCACACACAATCAACAAAACAATCACAACAAGGACTTGAGCAATTGAAAAGATTTTATTTGAGCGGTAAGGTGACACGATGGCAAAGTGACAGAAATGACAACATTTATGATAAATTAAAGAAACACTGCAGTGTTTAGTTTTGTTGATAAAGACCGGCATGTTTGATTTTGGAACCTAAAGCAGCAACGTTTGCCAGGAGACAGTCCAAGCGAGTCTGGGGATGGTGGCTGCAGTCTATCAGCGGCCCATGTGGGTTGTTATGTTAAAGGGTGTTCAAACAGATCATGGTGACTCACAACAATGTATGAGGAGATCACAAATGCTGCTCTTGCATCTAAGAGGCACAATCCCACACATCGCACAAAGAGTATGCGGGTGGCTGTGGCTCAGTAGGTAGAGCTGATGTCCACAAACCAAAGTTAGCAGGTCGATCCCCAATGGGCCTCATGCTGGTAAATATCTAGTTGTTAACAGACACTAGTCAGACTAGTTTCTGATTGGTAGCTGCCACAGATGTTCCTATTTAAAGCCCAGCTTCCCACCAGTCCTTTAGAATTGAAGACGCTACTCAGATGAAATGTCTTCAAGAAACTTTACAAGTCTAGTTTCCTTTTTTTATAACATATTTGGATCAACCAGGTTAAGTTTCCCTTTCCCTTTCCTTTTAAGCTTAACAGCTTTATAAATACTCCATTGTGGCAAAAAAAATCATCAGATAATCGTATTCTGTTCTGTTACATGACTCACAGTTATTGGTTTGTTTTTTGGTGTATAACCATGGTCAGTAATTGGTAATTTGCTGTAATAAAATCAAATGGAATTATGAAAACTATTAATCTGGTTTATGCAGTGGTCTTTTATTAGCATAGGCCCAAGGCAGCGCTAAGAAGCCTGGCATAACCACACTCAATTGGGATCATGACACGTTTCAACCAATGCGAGGAAAGAGAATTCCTTTGCATGCGATTGGACAGTCCTGCAACCAGTCAGAACAATTTTGACAAATTTAAGACTACGGTTATCAGATGATGTGTACGGCTGCGTCGCCGTTAGCCTTTTGTCCGTGACTGTACAAAGTCCGCCAAACGATTGACTGGACCAGCAGATCTTTGCAGAGCATGATCAGTTCCCGATGGAGTGACTCAAGACCAACCTTGAGTGTAAAACGTTGGTGGGTGGGCTAAGTTGATCTATCTACTAAGATTATGGGTCAGTTAATTTAATTAGGAAGTTGGATGACGTGGGCAAACAGGAAGTCATACACTATTTCCTAATTTTGTGCAGCAGAAACTCTCTGCAGAAGATTAGTCCATCTTGGAAAATGCTGTATTTAGAATGCAGAGAAACATCCCCACGCGTTTACATCAAGGTGATAGCACGCACGCAAAGAACACAGCCAGGAAAACAATGAAAAGCGCCATGCAACGTATCGAAATTTTAATCAGTTATGGTAATTTTCTAGTATGAGGTGATTATGTGGAGGGTATATATTTGGGCCTTTAAACCGTTTATATTCCAACTGCTCCATGTAAATGCATCTAGTGTGACCCAAATTCACAATATTTAGCTGCGACAAGGTGAGTGACTGCAGTGACCTGGTTCACTGCCTACAAACCCTTCAGTAAGTGATCTCTGGCTCTGGACCGCATATCCTGCAGGATGTGTAATTCGGGTAGATCCCCAAGGATGCAACACACCTCAGCACATATGGTTTCTACCGTTGCATCTATTACGCAAGCTGGCTGTGTGAAGTCACTTCCAAGTCAAATAAGCAATGACCCCTCCTCATCGTACTCATGAACCTCTCCCCAAACTCTCTGAAAAACACACACATGCACACACACACACAGTTCTCAAGGAATGCCTGCCAGAAAAAGGGCTCCCACCTAAAAACATTCCCGTAGTACAGGCCATGTTTTCCTTACCCCAACAAATTTACACAGTTGTTAGTGATGGCCTGGGATTCCTCCTAAAGCGCAGCCCACCAATAATAAACAGTATGGCAGCTGACACCGCAAGACACCTGCACGGCTCCCTGACACTGCAGGATTGTTCCCAGGGTCTGGGGGAGGCAGAGTTGGGTTGGGGATGGTGGATGAGGAGACCACGAGGCCAGCAGATAGGTTGGTGGGGTCATGCTGTGTGTGCAGGAGGTGCAACCAGTCAGTGTTGCGTTCAGGTTGATTAATCAGATTTTATTTATGAGGGACTCCGTGCAACATACAGATCAAACTTTGGTTGTGTTGTAACTGAGGCTGTCAAAATGAGCAAGGTAACAATGCATTACTGCAAATTATATTTGGACGAAACATTTAGAACTGCGAAATTGTTCTCTTGACAAGAAGTTTTTCTGCATTTACTGTCAACGTGAAGCACGCAGATGAGACCAGATTGTTCTCAGAGGTCTCTAACATCAAAAACACAGTTAATCGAGGCAACGTTCCCAGAAGCTGAAGCTAATGTTCACTGATTTCTGTGCAGTGGCCCTCATTAATAGATTATTCAACTGTTTAAGCAAATGATTTAGGTTCATTTGTGTCAATAGATTGAAATATTTAAGATTTCCATATTCAATGTACGTTAAAGGACGACTGACATCCCCCTTTTTTTGCCTCCCCACCCAACCGTCCTCAAGCAGATAGTTCCCCCATATTTCAGGGGTTCCCTTCTGTAAGCTTTCAAGACAATTATTAAAAACTGTAAGGATAGTGGAGAACCATCGTCTTCGAGGAAGAAATGTGGTCGGAAAAAAGTCCTGATTGATCGTGACTGCCAA
Organism: Planiliza haematocheilus; assembly: GCA_005024645.1. Lineage (NCBI taxonomy): Eukaryota > Metazoa > Chordata > Actinopteri > Mugiliformes > Mugilidae > Planiliza > Planiliza haematocheilus. Next base: position 199,442 of record SRSE01000350.1, on the reverse strand, counting down.
TCACTTAAACGTTTGGTGAAATCAAATCGAAGAAAAACAAACGGTAGACCTGTGGGGCAGTGCTATGATCTGGGGTTGCTGCAGTTGCTCAGGTCTAGGTCCAGCAACATTATGTTGTCCAAAGAATGAGGTCGGCTGACTACCTGAATATACTGAATGAGCAGGTTACTCCATCAATGGATCATATTCCAAGATGACAATGTCAGGATTCATGGGGCTCAGATTGTGAAGATTTGAGTGGTTCAGGGAGCATGAGACATTTTCACACATGGATTGGCCACCACAGAGTCCAGACCTTAACCCCATAGAAAATCTTTGGGATGCGCTGGAGAAGGCTTTGAGCAGTGGTCAGACTCTCCATCATCAATACAAGATCTAGGTGAAAAATGAATGCAACACTGGATGGAAATTCGTGCTGTAATCTAAGCTAAAGCTGGTCCAACGAAATATTAGAGTGGGTGACCTTTTCTGTTTTGTGGCCAGACAGCGTATTACAGAATAAAAAACTAATGATGACAAACAAGAATACACTCAGCACCTAGTCTTGGTGTCCAGTCCACAAATTCCAACATACACTCCTGCCACAGGATGTCAGGTGGTCCAGCCATTGTGTCCCCACCTGTAGGACATTGTCAGAGCACAATGGAGGAGCACAGTAAGTGTCGGCCCGCTGTCAGCTTCTGTTTGACTTAAATTTGTGACCCCCCCCTTCTCTCAGCCTTTGAAAGATTAGCCGAAGGTTTGTGGAGTAAATCACATCTGCGTGTCAAGAGGCAGGGGGATACCTCCACGGTTTTCACACACCTCACTAATTGCAATTGTCAGCTATGTGTAAGGTTCACTGTTGAGTCTCTTCATATTAATTTTATTTTATGTTGTGTGGATCACTGTTAACGGATACCCCTAATCAAATGTTCCAGTACTGGGCGCGTGCAAACTTCTACTGATGATTGCTGGTTGAATTTCAACTTGGTAAACATTTAAAAAACTCAAGATTTTCAAAGGGGTACAATACATAGCAGATAGTGTCACAAAGAGCCAGAGCGGCGCTCAGCTTCTCAGGCATCGAGCAGACTGATGTTTGCCATAAAGTGGGGCCTCTCTCTCGCTGCCCTGTGAGGTCACAGCACCTGTTCTTGGTAATTGCTGGCAGGTGACGTAAGGCGTCCACTTGTTTTCCATGGTGTAAGGTGGAGGTCCCTCGGCTCCTTCCAGCGAGGAGGCTGGAAACTCATGTTGCTTGTTTGCGGCAAATAATAGAGTCTGACTCGTTTGTTCTGCTCCCCACGCTCGCTGCGAGTGAAATGAACCCTGGCCCACATGCTAACGGAAAACAGAAAACTTCTTTTAAAGAGTAAAGAAATATAACAGCGATCCATAATGCAGTATAAAGCCTTCCTAAATCACATAAATCTTTTTTACCTTGTTATAATTGTCTCCCCACTGGAGATAATTCACTTTAAAATGCCAAGAAGCTCATTAGAATTAAAATGTTTATCTGTTACAGTGGCTTTTATTGCCACTACCCAAATTGTACTCACCTTCTTCTTCTTCTTTTTTTTCTTTTGCTGTGTCCACCTCATGATGACTTTTCAATGCTGGCTGCTGGAGGCCAGAAGCCAGCAGATAGGGTATATGGCCCAGGCCTCCAGCCAGCTGTGAACCTGATAGCATCTGTTTAAAAACGTTTGAGAGACAGAGAGAAAGGAACCGTCTTTTCCTCTGAGCTCTGGAGCGCTAGTTATCTCGTGCCTTTTTAGTAAAGGCATCCACAGATGGCCCGTGTCCTGACAGTTATACAAATGTGATATCGCCGGCTGAGGTATTCCGCAAGGATCCTCTTACTGTGTTACTGTAAGCCGACAAGTGGGGCTCATTCACGCTCAGAGTAAACAAGACAAGTCCGACACAAAGGGAGTGCTCCGTCGTAGAGATGAGGCAGAGGAGAATGAAAGGGAGCCTCCTGTTTTGTCTTTGTGAGCGCAGACAAAACAACCTCTTCACACCTGAGTGTGTCCTCTGTTTGGAGTCCTCCCGCCCATTGTCATCATGTGTTATCTAAACCATCAAATCGACATGAAAAGATCATTTCATGTTCCGCCGTCACCCGAGGGGGTTTGGACAACTTGTCTTTCATTCGCTTTGTCTGAATGCGGTGACACAACAGTTTGTCATCCATTTTTTTCACCCCCCAGGTTGTGTGCGGTTTGAACTCTCTTCAAAGAGTCGGCCTTTGATCGGAGGTGTCCTTAGATATGTGTGTTTTGTCGGCGTCGGAGAATACAGACCTTTTTCCCTTCTTACTCACGGTCTTATAATCAGACATCAGCATTTTCTGATAAGTGCAGATGTCGTCCTAGAGCCTTTTTCTATCACATTCAAAGCAGAAATCTACTTTAGCGTTTCGCAAATCAAATTAATTAAATATATTTGTAATGCACATGCACATCCAGTGTGTTTATAAGCCTTTACATTTAATGTTGAGCCCTCTCCTCTCCACTTGCTTCCTTGTCGCTCCTTTTAATTCAGGAGTAGAATCAAGGGAACACATCCATCTATCTGAATCTAACTCATGATTGTTCCTAATTGATTTCTCCCTGTGCGGTAGGTTTTTAATTGTTTCTGTCCAAAGACTTAAATCATCAAGGTTTGTCATTTTACTACCAGAACTCAGTGCTTGCTTTAAAATAAATCCGTCCTTAGACCTTTCGCTTTGATAAGAAAGTTTGGAATCGACGTGGAAAATAAGTAAAAGTAAATAAATATACTGTAAAAGTATCATTCAAACTGCAGAAGGAGAGGAAAATACCACTTGAAATACATGAGCAATGGCTGGTTTTATATAGAGCAATAAAGGACGTGTATGGACAATGAACAAAATGAAATAATATATAAATTACTAAGTTTCATCCACTGGAATTTTTTACAAAAGGTCCTTATGTATACATACAACTTCCAGTATTAGTACTCACACCTTTCATGTCAAGCTACATTATTGGCCCAACTGTTGGCTCGATGGAACGGAACCAGACTTAAGTTACTCTACGTTGAATAATTCAGTGACGTCCCACGCACTTATCTGAGCAGGATATTCCGTAGACAGCCCACCTCGGTGAACTCCGGCCGTAGCAAGTGTATGACATAAGTTGGAGTCGTTTCTGATTTGAACTTGATTCAAAGTACAACACGAGTCTTGGTATTTCAAAGTGGGAGTATTTGTAACAGATCCCCTTCTATCTGTCCACTTTCCACAAGTGACATTGGCCCTACTGGCCGCAGACACTTGATGGCTATGATTATTTACACAGAGGGTTTCCTTCTCTTTCTCTCTCTCTCTCTCTTTTTTTTTTGCAGTCGGTCATTTTCATAAGGGATCATAATACTCTTGGACAGGAAGTGTCTGGCTATATAGACTACGCCCACAGACTCAAGTCCCAAGATTTTGAACCATATTTCAGCGGAAAGAAGAGACTCCTGCCAGGACGCCCGGATTTATGGTAAGTCTCCTTCCATTGTAGCACGTCCACGTTGGTTTGGGGAGGCCTGGACTCGAGTGGGATTTAACAAGATTTGAAGGGTAAGGAAATCTTATTATCCGGGATTAAACATTCAGTCGTTCGTGAGACACCAATATAGGCTCGGAGAGAGCTGTGCACAGGGCCGCTATAGTTATCACGTATAGTACTCCCTGTTTGGACCACAACATAGGCGTAGAACAAATAAACACTTGTAAAGTAGTGCTGCCAACGTGCATGACTGAAGTCGCAATTTAAGCAGACTTAAACCAAGAGAGTTTGATTTGATTTTATTATACAGTGAGCGAGTCTTTGGAGTTTTCTTTTGTGTACCTTTACTTCAACCTGCTCTCCTGTAAAATGCGCATTCCCATTCAAATGGTCTGTAAAGATTCTTAGTCATTCAGGGCATGGTCTAAAACAAAGCTAAAACGAAGGCCACTGGAGAAGTGTCAAGAGTGGTGAAACGCATTCGAGAAATTTGGCTTTGTTTTAGAAATTCCCATGCACATTAGAGGTTGCACGATGTTCAGATGCTTTGAAGTCGACCCAGACTAATTGCTGGTGACGTCGCTAGTCGCTTTGCCACAATGAAATCTATATTCTTGAGCTGAACACATGTGCAGACAGCTCATCTGCGACGTACTGTGAGCTGCAGGTATGTATAGCCTGTATAAAAACAGGCAGTAAGTCAGCACCACCAATAGCAAATTGTTGATTGCTTCTCTCTATTACCACAGGGCATTTGGTGACGTTGTTATTAACTGCTGTCCTGAGGTTTTGGACTGTTCCCCTGCTAGCGTTAGCGGATACTTTCAGATGAGGTTGCATTGCAGTAGTACTCTTGTTGTACTGCAGGACAGACTTGTCGACTTGTCATTTTTTACCTGAATACTAACTGCTTTCAAATAAAAGAAAAGCTTTAAAATTCAGGGACTGTATATTGGACAACTACAGGCCCAGTGCCAGTCACACAGATCCAGGACAAGCCACAAATGAACTGCTGACCTTGCAGGTGTAAGCTAAAAATCTTACCTTGTATCCTTCAGAGGGGCAAATGACATCTTTACAGTTCTCGGTCCATCAGGAGACCTGTGTACACAGAAGGCTGTCAGCAAATTACCAGAGCCAAAACCATTCCCCAATTCCACGTAGCCGTGCAAAGTAACATCTTACCAACATTTCAGATATCTGCGAGAAATCCCATGAGGACAAACACAACTGGACAGGTGTGAGAACGAGAGTGTGTGTTACATGGTTTTGTTGAGAGTTCAGCCAAAAGGCAAACAGCCTGTATAACCTCAGTAACAGAACATGGTTTCCAAAGTCCTGAGCTACACGGATGATTTTTAACAGTATTTTCTTAGTTTCATTACTGTTATTAGGTTTGACTTATACTTTCAGTTTTATTTGTGTGAACTCTGCCAAGAGGGCCGCACAACACAGGGCATCAGAGCAAACACAAAGGTTTTGAACAAGCCCCCAGTTTGACTTTATGTGAAATGAAAATTACTGCTTTTAACGGCTTTGCAGAACCGAATGTTCTCTGTAGAAGTTCTAGGAACACTAATTCAGATTTCAGTGGACAGTTTGCCCATTAAACTCTCACTCTGAGCTTACTTTTCACCTCCAAACAAGTCTTCTTCTTCTTCAACATCATCTTTTCCCTTCAGGGGTTGCCACAACGAATAATCTGCTTCCATCTTGCCCTATCTTCTTGTATCCTCTTCTGTCACACCAGCTACCTTCCACCAATGTCCTCCTTCTTCACTCCATCCATACACCTCCCCTTTGGTCTTCCTCTAGACCTCCTGCCTGGCAGCTCGGCATTCATCGACCAATATATTCGCTATCCCTCCTCTGAACAAGTCCAAACCGTCTCACCTAACCCATTAAAAGCTAAATTTGCGGCCTTTGGATTACCGTAATGACGGTTTCCGAAAGCTGAGGCCCTTTATAGCCAACATGGTGCCATTACGGTAATTTCACTTGCGGCTCTCCTGGGAGGTTATTACACTCTTATAACATGCGGTAAATTGTAAATAACTTCTAGTCAAAATAAGCAAAAAGAAGTCCAGGCGGACATTTTGAGGCTTAGGTGTTAAAGAGTTAAACAGTGTGTGCCAAAAGTAGGAAAATATGTTACAGAGGTTATATAAAAAAGATTTGACAGAACAAAAATATGCGTCCGTGTCAGAGTAGCTGAGCGTGGATGTCATTCTCCATAATCAGCCTGGAAACTCGATCCACTGACATTGACTTTCAGCCTTTTAAAACGGGACACGACAGACTTATCGAAAACAGTTTTTGTTGCAGCGCTCCAAAGAATGACGGTTGGCGTTTTATTTTTAGACGTGGTTTTCCCTTCCGCTGAAACCAAAGTGTCAGGCATGCGACGCCGTGTTGTTTTATTTATCTATTTCTCACCATGTGCTCTGACACACAACCCTGCTTGTGACCTTCAGCGTGGCCCCCCCTCTGGTGAGTCGAAGCCCTAACAAGCTGTAGGTGTGAGTCATTGGGCGAGCATGCCTGGAGGTACAACCTACTCCCTAATGATGCTTTTATGAGGCACCCCCGCCCCCCCATACACCCCCACCCCTCCTCCCCGCCACAGGTCTCCCTGCCCTCCCTGCCCTCCCTCCATCTGACATCTGACTTCACACTCCCCCTCTCAGCCTCATTTATCATCCGCCAAAACTCGACTTCATCAGATTTACACATCTCCCTGTCTTTATTTTCAACTTTTCCACGCGTTCCCACCTCTCCCATTCTCCCCCCATGTCATCCTCCACCTCTCTCACCCCACCGCCTCACCCCATCCATTTTTTTTTTTTCATCTCTGTCGGGAACAATAACACCCAGTGTGGTTGCTGCTAAGAGGGAGCAGATGCTGGAGCTGCTGCCCACTCAGTGCACTAAACCTCCCACCGCAGGACTCTTGAATCCTCTCCCTCCTCCTCCTCTACAACCGCAGAGAGCACAAAGCAGCGACACCAGCGCCAGCTCTGGCCTCCACCTCCCACCTCCAGCAAGGAGGGGTGGATAGGTTCACGTACACAGCCTGAAGAGGCGAGGAAAATATAGATGTAACCGAGAATCATCTTGGAGCAGAATGCGTGACTTTAAAACATTAGAAGGAAAGTGAATGGGTTGAAGGTATTTGGAGAAAAGGAAAAAAAATAAAGCACGTCTCTGCTACAGAACTGTGATGCTGCAAACAAATGGTTCCAACTTCGTGTAACAGGTGTTATAGCCGTTTGCAAATGCATTAAACTGCTGGATACTAAGCACTAAACGCATCAAATCTTCCTCCTTTGACAGTTTATGTGCATCATTTTGCAAATTATTAGCAATTAATTAACTATTACTATTTATACACTGTTTAGCCATAATATTAAAACCACTGACAGACAAAAAAAAAAAAAAAAAAACGGTTTAGGAACAACTCAAAAAACAGCACAAGGTGTACAAATTCACTAGATCCCAAACTGATCACGTATCAGTGGGATGATCCACAGAGGCCCCGCCCCTCAAAGGCCCCCCCACTAAGAACATCGTGTTGCCAGACACCACAGGACACCCTCAGAAGACCCATGTCCATTCTCTGATGAGTCACAAAGATTTGTTTTGCAGTACATTCTTTGTCACGTCCAGATCTTTTCATTCACCTGGATTTATTTTAGCAGGCACACTGAGTGGGTGAATCAAATAGGCACAGTTTATGAATGCATATGTTGTAAGTGTCTGAACTCTACGGGAAACGTAATTGTCCCATTTGAATATGCAGAAGTTTTAGTTTTTGCATAGAATTGAAAAGTTTTCTAGGCAAACTGTAAATTGAAAATGAGAAAGGTGACTGGACGACTATCAACAAGCAGCTGTGTTAGACTATCAACAGTAGACTCACCATCAGATACACATGTGCATTAGTTCCTGTGACTTAAAGCCTTTTCGCAGATAAAACCAAAACGTGACGTGTTTAAAGGCTAACTTTCCGAGCTTCCGACTGCGCACACACACAAGGATCCTGACCTTTGTCTAATTAACCCAATAATCTGCAGCTCTGTGCAGCCAGCTTCCTGCCACTCCAGATGTGCCTACAGCATCTCTGATGTCTATTTAATGTTCACCAGTAAAGTGACCATCTGTTTATGCACTCTGGCTGCTCCCCTCCTTCCTCTCTTTATCTCTCCCTCTCTTTCCAGTGCCTGTGTTTACTCAAGACCTTTAGGAGGCTGGGCAACAACTCACTATATGAGAGTCCTAATTGATTTACTGCTCATATTCTACTTTACGGTGTTAAAGTGGCAGAGAAAGTGTGCTAATTTTCATTGTAAACGCATATGCAATATCCTGTATTTGTTACTCAACTTATTTTTTTATTTTTTTTAATGCTGAATATTATAAATAGTTCTTGTGCTGTCAGCCTACTCTGTGCGGATTTGGCGACAGACTGAAACATTGAATTTGAAGGATCAGCTCAGCGGAAATACAGCGCATGCGTCTTCTGCAGCCAAAACCATGTTGCCTCCACGCTCAGCCTCTGCCGTGCACCTGTGTGTCTGGCTTCATTTTCTGCTGTGAAAATATTTGCACTGCTGTCCCATTTTATTAACTTTTAATACAAAAGAGAAACTGTTCCAGCTCCGAAGGTGATTCGGCGGCCGGGTCTTAAGCATTGTGTCCAAGCTGCAAAAGTGGTCGGTGGGACATTCTATCACCGCCGAGTTTGCCAGCTTGCTAAATATTTGCTGGTAAGCTGGAACATTCCATGTCATCTCTGTTGATCTTCACACATGGCACGCACATACTGCATTGGCTGAATCATCAGGGTTAAATCCAATCGCACTGTTTGTTCTCTGTGCTGATATGTTTGGATTGTGTTTGATAGATTCCTTTAGTGTTCCACCAGCAGTACCATGGTCACAGACCTCCCGCCTCATTTTCCACGTCACGTCCAAGTAATTAAGACCTGAAACTATTCATGGAATGGCAAAAGGAGGGCTGTATTTGCTCATGAATGTGTCACTATACCAGAGTGAAAAGTTCCAATTAGCCATCGTTCTTTAAACATGAGCGCACGTACAAGGCCGGGCCGGTGTCCGACTCTGTTAAATTCTCTCCGCCAGGATACAGCAGCATTTCGTTTATCGTGCAGCCAGAGAGGAAAGGATTTGTTTCTGTCTTGCTCGATTAAGTTGGTGAAATGATTGGCTAGTAATAAAAATTGCTGCAGTTTTCTTTTATTTTTTTATTTTTCTGGAAATCAAAAGTGAAGAAAATGAGGAAGTGCACCAAACCGTTTAGAAAAGAATGAGTGTATGCATTGTATATAAGAATATACGTTTTAACCGCCTACCTAGATGCATTATTTATACTTATCTATCTTATAAATTAAGAAGAAATGAATTGAAATTAAGAATTTAGATAGATAGATAGATAGATAGATAGATAGATAGATAGATAGATAGATAGATAGATAGATAGATAGATAGATAGATAGATAGATATCTTGTCAAACCCAAACTAGGACATTTGACTGCTGGAGCATGTTCTCAGCATACCATACGTAATATATGGTATATATAATAATTGTTATTTATTACACTGGTCCCTCGTTTATCGCGGGAGTTATGTTCTAAAAATAACCCGCAATAGGCGAAATCTGCGGAGTAGTCAGTTTTATTTTTTACAATGTTTTTTTAAATGTTTTAAGGTTGCAAAACCCCTCACTACACACTTTATACACTTTTCTCAATAACTTGCTAACATACCACACTTCAGTCACACTGCTTACAGATACAGTAGTGTATATGTAAATTTGGCAAGCTGAACGCATTCTGTACTACAAGAGACACCGTACGGAGGAGATTGATTGACAATTGATTGACAATCTACAGTCACTTAGCCAGTCAGGACGCAGAAGATGACACACGGGCTCTCCCTTAGCCAATCAGGATGCATTTGACTTCCTTAAAGACAATATCTCTACAATACATTAATACATTTCCAGATGAAATCTAAAATAGCGATTAAAAAAGAAATTGTAGCGTGAAGGTAGGTGGTTAAATAGACTTGTTAATGGGGTTGTCAGCTGAACATGGCCCACCTAGGACGTGTTGTTGAGTTACACGCCCCCAGAAGAATTACTCGTAATTTCTACTCACTAAACTGAGCCTCAGCATGTAAGAAGCGTGATTTACTCTGGAAACAGTAACTCCAGACCGTATTGTGTAGCCACTAAAGAAAAAACAGACATGCTGGGTTTTTGCTCTTTTATGATATATATCATCCACCGCTCAGTCCACCTCCTCTGAGCCCTATAATGAGACTGTTGACATTACCCTGGAAAATGACCGCCTGGAGATGACAATGGAGCTAAGCACGGTAACTATGGAAAGTGAATGGACGTAGTGCACGTGTCAAACGGCCATGGTAAATGCATAGGGAACCGGGAACGGGTGCCGAGAGCCCCGTCATTGTTTCCACCAAATCCAGGTTCTCACACTTTTACTGGTCCATATGTCTGGGTGTGGTGCCATCCAGCTGCTGGAGCTTTCTTTGTGACCAAATGTGCACCGACCGTGCAGTCAGTTGCCCTGGTGACACTTCACATGGGAACGTTCGGGAGGTGGGGGCAATAAACACATCCAAGTAATGTATGAACAAAATTCTCGGCATTGATTTCAAAGACTTTTTTTTTTTTCTTTTATTGCTTTTTCCGTCAACTTTTTCATGTTCTGTGTTAAAATATCTCACATCTGTCCCATTTCTCTAGAAAGGTTAAGCGGTTCACCATGGAATAAAAGTGGTTGACCAAAATATGTTAATTGTTGTATGGCATCTTGGTATAAATAGTCACTGAATCACTGTCAGATCTAATTCACAAAGAGAAGAAGGACGCTTATGTCTGACAGGAAGTCGCAGACAATGTAATTTTCCATCGTTTTAAAGTAAAAACCTCAATTTGTGTTTCATAATTGGGGCATTGCAGCAATCTATTTTGAACTTGCTTCACTCGGGCTCTGTTGGCAACTCCAAACAAATGCCAGACTTCTCATTCAATCATACCATATAATTTTATGCATCAGTGTATTTCCCACAGCTTGAACTGCTCGGAGGCGTCCAGGGTAGTATATGTTTCCCGGACAGGAAGGTGGTCGACGCAGAGATGGTTGACGCGCAGCTGAGATGTCAGATCGTATCCAGTGTCACCTCTCCAGAGGTGCAAGATATGCACAAAACCGTAGTCAAGTCAGTTGAATCAATCGAGTACGACATACCGTAAGTCGGTCATTTGAGACGAGACCAAGTCAAGTGTCTCGTCCAAATCGAGTCAAATTTAGACCAGGTGCTACCACTGTGTTTTATTTTACATATGTTACATATTTCATACATATTTTAAGTCATGTGAGAGAAGCATACACTTGCGGCCCAGGGTATAAATAGTTAATTTGTGAATACATTTATTTTTCGTCTACATTTTTGCTCTACAAAAAGAAGTTGGACCATGGTCTCCGTGTCACATTGTTGAATGTTGGTGCAAGCCTTTGGGAACTGACATGGAGATGAACCAATTCAGTTCAGTTTTATTTATATAGCGTCAATAACAATGGAAATTACAAAAAAGGTTAAAAAAAGGCAGCTGGACTTGTAGAGTTTCAGAGAAGACATTTCACCACTCATCCGAGTAGCTTCTTCAGTTCTAGGAAATTAGCTGCAGCAGTTTCTGGTCATTAGCATAACAAGCAAGTTTTTTTTTGGGAGGAGTTCCTATTTAAACCTCAAACTTCCCAACAGTTCCCTAGAACTGCAGAAGCTTCTCAGATGAGTGGTGAAACATCTTCTCTAAAACTCTACAAGTCCAGTTGCCTTTTTTGAACCTTTTTTGGATATGCCATGACCTGGATGACTGAGAACCCTCACACACAACAATGGAAATTATCTCATGGCGCTTTACAACATCCAGTCTGAACCTGGCCCCAGAACAAGCCTGAAGGCATCATCCCCCTTTATTCTGGAAGAAGTTCTTTGGGAATATGACATGCAGTTAGACCAGGAAAGTATACTGGAAGTTATTGGCTAGAATACCAGGCCTTAGCTGTTCTCTATTTACATTTCCCAAAATTGCATAGTGGGGGTCAGTGGGGTTTGGAAAGGCCACATAGGTATGTTTTTAAATTACTTCAACTATACAGTGTGTTTGCTTGTAATTTGCAGCAAGCATGTTTAATATGTTGCAGGCAGAAAATATTTTATGGCTCAAATTCAAATAGGTATCTGTGAATAGGTTTTATGTGCCACTAGAGATTCCTTGGAGAAAACATCTTGACTGCAGCCCAACAGCCAAAATATTTTTAGTCGCCCCGCAATGCAGGTGTAAAGGTCTCGGAATGTATTTTCCATTATGCAAATTGTTTAATACTTCAGATCTACTGTTAATCACGTACCAGCTCCAGTGGAGCATCCAAGCAAGTGACATATTACCTGCAGAATGCTGGCAGCACTCCACTATGTTATAGTCTGACATTTACAGCCTGGATGCTGCAGCTTTAGCCCATTCCACTTCTCAACACTATGTACCTCTTCTCTGATTTATGTTTAGCCTCCTCCCTGAGGTCCAACTTAGTTGTTGGATCACAAACTGCTATTGGGGAGCAGCCAAAGGCCCAGTAAAGCAACATTCAGCTACTCGGAGTGTGACATGTGGAGTTGTGTTGCTAGCTATGTGATCGGCTAAGGACGAGAAACGCAGCTACGCGCGACACATGTTGTAGGTATTCCTTGCAATGACAACAATCAAACTCACGAACAAGGGCCTGTTGGTTTTTGTTGGTTTCCATCGTGTGCCGTTGTCCTAACAACTTTTATTGCCATTCTGTAAGAAGAATACAACATTGCATTTCAAAATAAGTTGTGTGTGCAGACTACTCAGCAGAAAAACGTCCCATTTCAGAATGAAATTGGGACAATTTGTGTACACAAATATGTCATAAATGAATCTGATTGATTCATAACTGACCAGGCAGCGGACGTCAGACTATTGTTTTATAGTTAAACCATTTTTAAGACTTGTGTCTTTGTTTTTCTGTTGTTTTCTCTTGTTTGACTCTTCTCGTCTGTAAGCCTGTGCCGAATCTGAACTTGACATGAGAACAATGCAGCACTCAACCCTGCCATAATGACTAGTCTTCAAATGCCAACCTGCCTTGTATTTCACGTCAGCAAAGGGAGCTCATCTGCCAGTTTTACGGCTAAGGAATCTCTGATCTCCCGTGTCTCCACACTTTACTCCAAACAAACGCCGTGAGCTGTCTTTTGTCATTCGATTTGACGCATTTGAATGCCATACGACTGCGTAATAGTTAAAACACCTATAAATCCCATCCTGAAATTGATACACATGCTAAACAAATTGTTTTAACCCACGGGTCCAAACATTTTTTTCCTTAGTTACACGCATTCACTCTGCTGCGTCAGAAACAACAGAAAACCTATAACCAGAGCGGGATCCAATCGGACGCTGCAAATTAATCAGTCGTTTATTTTGGAATTCAAACCACTCTTTGGTTTCTCTTGCTTATTAGTCACAGCTTTACTTTAATGCCTGTGTCGGCAAACTCCAAAACAGTGCCCCGGAGTCAAATTGAAAACAGACTTTTAAATACTCTGTGTCTTTCAAAAGATAACATCCCTCTGCAGGTTGCTTTCTTTTCTTTTCTGCAAAGCAAAGTTCTTTTGCAGCTTGCAGTTGCGTATTGATGGCTGTGTGATATTCTTTAATCCGTGAAGTTTGCCGTCCTCTGTGAAACATGCATGACCTCAGTGTTTTTGGCAGTAAATCTCCTGCTGTGCGAGTCTGTAACGGAAAACGCAAGAGATAACGCTCAAAATATCAATCTTTGCTTTTACTCAAAGTGCGAACACACAAGCTAAGGCACATTACTGATCAAGCGTCAGCCATCAACTCCAAAAAGAAATCCAAGCAACAGCAGTGTCTTGTGAAGTCCAGCCTCTTTCTGTGATTGTGTGAGACGTTTGGACACAACAGAGGGCTTGAGAAAGAAGAAAAGGCAATACATATTATTTTTCCCGGTTCACATAGCATCCCATCTCGAGCTGATCTATTTTCATCTATTTTTAGTCAAAAAAATAAAAAACTAACCAAGTCACAGCGCTGCCCCACCCTCCCCCGGGTGCTACGGGTCACATCCTTTCATTGAAACACATGAATTACAAATGCGTTTAAGCAATATATTTCTGCGTGCCTAAAAAAAGAAAAGAAACCAAAAGAAGGCCGGGCAGCGCAGTCGGTGAAACGCAAAGCTTCTACTCGCTACAACTACCTTGCCATACTCCAAGAAAAGCTTCCCCAAACATATTTGCTCCCATAAATGATTACCATCACTACAGAGGCTTGCAGATGTCTGAGCGGTTGGCAGCAGCACCTCTGTAGTTTCAAACATGATGTCAGCTGTTCCATCAAGGCTGGTGGTGGTGGTGGAAGCAGCAAGACCAGAATGTGTCTTCTTTCCACTATGCGCACAGGTGCAGGCTTTTTTTTTTTTTTCCGCAAGTAAAAGATGGCAACTTTTTTTTTTTTTTTTTTAGTTTTTCCTCTGAGGCTTGCCATGAGGAAAAACCACTGCAGCGGTAGCCTCCCACCGTTTTTAAAGCACCTTAGTTTACAAGCTTCAGAAATGACCTCATTCCAGTCATCTAACAGGAACCATTTCCCCTTTTTCTGCAGCTACTACAACTGGAAGACCCAGGTGTCTACGTCCAACTCCAGTCCTAACTTTGAGGTGATTTATGACGACCCTAACGGCCTTCTCTTCAGGAACAAGAGGGACAAAAAGATTCTGAATGTGGACCCGTTGGTAAGTTTTGTTGTTGTGGTTCCTCTAAAGCTTCTTACATACTCCCAGAGAAGCAAGAAATTTGTTCTCGCTTGTAGAGCGACAAGAACAAGAACAAGCTTTGTTCTGGTGAGGTCATTTATAATCCAACAAGAAACTCAAGTGCCGAACTGCAGGGACGTCCTCGTACCGCCCTCCCGCTGCCGCATACATCACATCCATTGAGCTTTCTGTGAGATGCAGGACATGGATGACAAGAGGCACGTTTCTTATTATTTTCAGATAGCTAGCCTTCTGGCTAATTCTGGCTTTTTTAACCATGGCTAATCATGTGTTCTATGAAATTGCACTGTCCCTTTCTTAAATAAACAGTAAACTCTGAAAAAAAAGATGTTGGCCAGTCTATAAATATGGACAAGCGTCCCCACTTCATTTTATTGGCCAAACTGACGCCATTTTCCCAGGGATACGGGCAGACTTTGGAGCCAGAGTTTGCGCAGTTCGATCCGAGAGTGGAACCATGCAGAGGCACGATATCGGACCAGTTGGCATGGCAACTGGTAGTCACCATTATGTCACATCCTGTTTCTACAGCGGCAAATAACTAACTAAAATGAAACTTATCCAAATAACTGACACTTCAACTACTACTGTAATGATGGAAACCATCCTTAAAAACATATTTCATTTGTATTTTTGATGTTTTAGTTTAGCGCAAGTCTAACAACTAACATGGAGGAGGCGGAGCCGGAGCTTATGACCTATACTGCAGCCAGCCACCAGGGGGAGCTCTGTTTGCTTTGGCTTCACTTTCCATCTTTATACTAACTATGGCCAGTCGTTTTGGCGACCGCATCGGTCGGATCGTGCCGTTCTACCCAGGAGAGATTAGCAGTCACACTCTGAATACTCAACTGTGAGCTCACAGAGTGCTAGCATTTCCACTTTTCTGCAATAAACATGCCTACTGCCAATTTCCAGTGCCCTGGACACAACAAAAGTTCTGAAAAATGAGAGCAAGCTGCAAGAACTCCCAAATGAAGGCTATTCTATGTGCGAGAACAAACTTCTCACTTCTCGCGGAGTAGCCTTTATCTTGCTTAGTTTTACGGCCTGGATGAGACACTGCTGTTCCATGACAAATAAAATGTGAGCCCTGTATGATATTAATAGTGTTACATTTCATGGCCTCGCTTTCTCCAACTATCTCCAGCTTTATCCATCAAATTTAAACATCTTGGAATAGTTGCAATATTATTATTATCTTCAGCTATTCACCTCTCTATCAACCTCACTAGACAGACATGAGTTATGTCAGTGGAACACGGCGCTACGAAGAAGACTTAGAAGTAGGTGGACAGACTGAGAGAGAGAGAGCGAGAGAGAGAGAGAGATAAAGAAATCAGTGGGAGGGAAAAAATATTTGCTTTCCACCTGCAGGAAGAATGGAGGATCAAGGGGTCGAGACAGGTGCTTCCTCCACACTCACAGTCTGACAGCGGCCCATGAAGAATAACGACTGACAGCAATGTTTTTTCTCTCTCCAGTTTCCCCTCTTCGCTGGGGGGGTGGGGGCGTAGGGGGGGTAGGGAAGTAGTTGGTGGGGCTGAACTATTTTGAAATTGCAGACAGGGCTGTGGGGACTGCGTTTTTGAGGCCAAGCGCCAAAATGGCAGCACAGTGTTCTAGCTGTGGTCGAGCACCGCCCCGACCAGGCTGTCTATTAAAAACACAAGCGAAGGCATTGGAAGCCAGACACAGCAAACCACCCGTGTGCCCAGAACCCAGCTCAGCTCAGCCCAAATTGGCTCAGGCACGGAGCAGCGCAGAACCGTCCGGCTTTTTAACCCACCGTGAGCTCGGGCTGCTCGTGCGGTCACAGATCCACAGGATAACCTTCCAAAATCCAATCTCGCATCAACTCATTTCAGGCGGTTTATTTGTTTTCCTCCCTTTGTCATACCGTGACCACTTTTTACATCCTAGCCAGAAAGTGGGTTGGGGGTGGAGGAGTTGTCATATTTCAGTTTTGACAAAGGCTTGATTGGCTTGGCTAAGTAAAAAGTTTTTCCTTTTTTTTAATAAAAGACATTCTTAAAAGATTTGCAGAACAGGCCAAGTTAATTAGATGACGTGAGCGTTTATGGCGCATTCTGGTTTGCTCATCATTAACCAGCATTTCCCATTTCCCCTTAACATGTCTATGAAGTCACTTTTATGGGTCTATTTCTGCTGACACTCTTTTGAACTCGCAAAAAGGAAGACTGCCTCACTTATTAGGACACCCACAAGTGTGTTTGAGGTAAAAGTGTAAATTGAGTGTAATGGCTGGCTATGGATCCACTCCCACCAGAAGCTTTTGACACACTTAGCCTTAAATAAATGCTCCCAGCTGGCAGCGGCTTCACATCTTAGCGGTGGTGCCGTGTCAGCTTTGACAGTCAGGGTAACGCGGCATCTCGGAAAAAGTGAACAGTCGCTGTCAAATTATGCTGCACGTTAATGGACCTGCTATTAAAAAGAGACGCGTTCGGGATATCTGTTGGCTCGTGTAATTGCTAACACACTCTCTCTACGGCAGCTGTGACTTTTGAGAATAAGAAGGCCGATTAGAGATGTAAGAGTAACGCTGCATCTAGTGATTCTGTGCAATGGGAAATGTGACGTTTGTGGCTCCTAAGAGAGTGACAATGCTGTGAAGCTTTTAGCTTCTTTTAGCTAGCAGCAAAGCAAAGCACTGTCCAAATAAGTTCTACCAACTCCTCCAACTCTGCTCTGGGTTTCAGTCTGGTCCCGGTGAGGACTCCAACAGGACATTCCTGCAGTCGGACCTCTACGCCCACGCTGTCATCTACGACCACAACATCAGGACGGTCTAAGCTTCAGAGGCCGCTGCCAACACGTGCATACATATGGCACATATTGAGAGAGCCACTGAAAGCCTCTAATTTGACTGAGCTGCTGTAGTTGCTCCATCATTTGCAAGCTGTTCCCCTCATATCATGCATGCCATCTGGGTGGAGGTGCTACAGTGAATAAAATGACTGTAAACTGAGGATTCCCAGAGGAAGAAGTGGACGGACTAGTGTGACGGCTTGTAAGTTTCCACGCAAATGTCCTGAGCTTTGGCCTTAAAGTCTTCTTCAGTCCATGTAGTTAAGAACACGTTGATTATTTTTGTTTCTCCCCCCAGCTAGCAGTCTTTTTTAAAAGGTTCTTAGAAGAACCTGCTCAGGGACCCCAAGCTTCTCCCGTCGTCGGCTCTGGCATGTTTTGTGCTGTTTGTCTAAACAAATTAAAGGCGTAAGAGCTTTGAAAGAGGACGGAGGCTGCTTTTATGTCCTCCCCCAGGCTGCGGTAGCTCCAATCGGACTGGAAGATTGGGTAATGGGCTTAAAACATTCCGCATGTTCCCAGATGCAAGGCAAGCTCTCCAAGACATCAAAGTGCTTCATCATTTACATATTAGTCACCGGTGAAGCTCTTAATGGAAGACAAGTCCACAAATAAATACTCAACATAAATTATTCAGGCCGTCAAGAAGACCCTCAGCAGCTTGCTCCCGTTTAATATCTTGGTTTTCATTTTCAGTTATTTTGTTGTTGAATCACGTAGGAAGAGACGGTGTCTCCCAGGTAACATCTGTATCTCTTAGTTAACAGATGTTTCCTCTAGACCATGGGTGTCTAACTCATTTTAGTTCAGGGGCCGCATACAGCCTAGTTTGATCTCAGCCAGGCTGGAGCAGTAACACAATAATGTATTAACCTATAAATAATGATAACTCCAAATGTTTCCCTTTGTTTTAGTGCAAAGAAGTTCATTATGAAAGTGTTTACATTTCATGAACTGCTCTGTTAAAAAACGTGTAATGTGATTTTCATAAGAAGTGCAATTTCTGCTCTAGTTCTAGGTCTAAGTGACTCTCACTCAGTCTGTGTGAATCCTTGGAACAGCAGTCACTTTCATTGGAAAAGTTGCAGTTAATGTCTTCGATGGACTTTTTACACTTTGCAGTGTAACTTTAAGTTCCAGGGGCCACATTAGACCCTCCGGCGGGCCGCTTTAGACCCGCGGGCCGCATGTTTAGACACCTGTGCTCTAGACACTTTCAATCTCAGCTCAGCGCCGCGCATAATTTATAAAATTATTTTATTATGATGTGAAATATTCTTATTTTCTTTCTCTAAATTGCGGATATGTTTCTGTGGTAGTGAAAATATAGCTTAGTTTAGCTTAGCTTAGCTTAGCTTAGCTTAGCTTAGCGTAAACACTGGAATCATGGGGAAACATCTGGCTGAAGTCAACTAATAGATAATTAACATGTTAAATCCTGTTGTGTTTTTTTTGTAAGCTCAACATTTATCTTTTTATATGACAGTGGTATCACCTTTCTGTTTCCTTCTCCAATCTGTGTTGCTATTGATGCTGCATAAATCAAACCAACCTGAACTGAACTGAATCGTGTGAAATAAAACAAGCGTAGTTCCCAAACGTTTGAGGTGACGTTGTGTTAATTTCCTCTGCATCCATCCTCCTTTATCCTTGAAAGTCACAAAGTTCAAACAAGTTAGTTCAGCACTAAAATCATCAAATGCCGCTCAACCTGCTTTGAAAGCAGAGCAGAGGCCTGAAGAGGCCAAGATTTTGGTTCTGTGAGGCTAACAGTTCAGGGTTTTGTGTTGATTCACCCAACGCGATTATTTCCTTTTCATTGACGTTGATGAACGGAGCTGGTGAAATGTCTGAAGGGGTTATGGTGTAAAAAACAGCATGACTGGACTCTTTTCTTTTTCTGTCCGCTTAATTTATTTATTTTTTTAACTGTCTATGTCTATTTTTACCGTCTCTACTCTTTTTATCTTTTTCTGTTGTCTCAACAAAACTAATGAGGAGCAAGAACACATTTAGATCTGGCAGTAGCTACTGTGCTGGGGATGCTTCTCCTTTGACCTCTTTCTAAAACAATACGGGCAGGGTGGAGGCTGGTGCAATCAGCAAAATATCTACATGACTATCTCCCCTGCTTTGTTTTTGTTCAGCGCGCTGGAAGCGAGAACTCACAACTGTCCCCATCTATGAGCGCTCCCTCAACATGTGGCCAGGTGACGGTAATGGGAGTTACGGATACCTAGCTAGTGCGTCGCTAAGGAGCCGCGCTGCTTACTTACCTCTCTGGAAGGCCGCGCCACGAAACGAAGTTACTGGAACTCACTCGGATAAATCATACGTCTGTAAATAGTAATGAATTCACAGTAAAGTCTAAGTTAAATGCTTATATCCTCCTTCATTCCCTTTATTGGCCTTTTAAGCTGTTGGGGTTTTAACTGAAGCGTGGTTTTATTAGCTTGAGGCCTGACTTGCCCCTGATACACACAACTTGAGGTAAAGAGGTGGATTCGGACTAATTCAGGCTTTAGGAGAGCAGAGAGACCGCTCGGTTTTCACCTCAAGTCTGATGTACACCGATCAGGCATAACATTATGACCACCTTCCTAATTAATATTGTGCAGGTCTCCCTTGTGCCTCCAGAACAGTTGTGACTCATCGGAGAATGGACATGGGCCTTCGGAGGGTGTCCTGTGGCGTCTGGGAACAGAATGAGGGGAGGGGCCTCTGTGGATCATCCTGCAGATACTTGATCAGTTTGGGATCTAGTGAATTTGGAGGCCAGGTCAACACCTTGTGATGTTCTTCATGATTTTTTTAGTTGTTCCTAAAATGTTTTTGTGTGTGTCTGTTTCAGGCTGCCATCAAGGAGTGTCATTGCTATGGGGTGGGGGTGCCTGGTCTGGTCTAGGTGGGTGCTACATGTCAAAGTAACATCCACATGAATGAATGCCAGGTTTGAAAGTTTCCCTGCAGAACAGTGAATTGTCACAAGACGTCTCTTCTCAGTGGTTTTAAAGTTGTGGCTGATTGGTGTTGGCATTCCTGAAGGTATAGGGCGTATCCTTCCTGTCATTCCTGTGTTTGGTAACTGCACTGAGTTTTAATTTCCTTTCTTTAATGTTCTGTTGACTTATACTGTCTCAGGAGCCCTTTCTAGATGTGTAAACCTTTCCTCGCCCTGGAATCTGACAAGGTAAACTCTTCTTTTATTTATTTATTTTGAACCGATGCATTATAATAGATGCCATAGCTTTGGTTCTGTGAGATCTCCCTCTTATTTGCAGGTGTTAAAAAAAAAAAGTGCATTTGACCTGCTGCTGACTTTATCCTGCTGTTGCTGTTACGTCCTGCTCATCTCCTCTCAAGGGGTTAAATCGGTGCAGCCTGTTGACTGCTATGAAGGACATGGCATGCTAATATTATTGCCATCAGATGTCCAAGGGCGGGGAAATGCCCTAATCATTTCCTCCCGAGTGCCCCTGAAAGAGGAGCCCAATGGCGGGGGGTGGAGGGCGACTGGGTGGGGTGTTTAAACTCCGCCTGACGGGCTGTTTGGGAGAGGAGGGGAGAGAGGGGAGAGAGGGGGGAGATGGGTGGGGGGGCGGGTGGACAGTACAGCATCCGGATCGGACCGCGATGGCACAGGATGTGTGTGCTTAACTCCATTGAACTAAACTAAATAGGGAAGAAAGCCCTTAATGCCGACAATAAGCCGCCTCATTCAGCAGCGCGGCCCAGACGCACAGCTCTGCGGAGTAGAAATTACGTACGGAGCGACTGCTTTGTGGCATCAGTTTAGGAATTGAAATCAGTTCAATAAATCGGAGGAATGTTCTTTAATAATAATAAAAAAAAAATGTTTTTTTTTTTAATCTCATCTCGAATCAAACTATAAAACATTCAAACATTCCTCTCAGCTCTTGATAACGAGAGCATTTGTCCCCCAGGCTGAATTTGCGTAAAAGTATTCGGAACAGGAATCTCTCTCTCCCTCTCTCTCCCCCCTCTCTCTCTCCTCTCTCTCTCTCTCTCTCTCTCTCTCTCTCTCTCTCTCTCTCTCTCTCTCTCTCTCTCTGAGTGTGTGTACGTGTGTAAGAGGAATACCCAGCTGGTCCCACAAGCCCTATAATACCAAGCACAACATGCTCTACCTTCAATGAAAGCTGAGACGGGGGGACGGTTGACTGCTGGTCCTGAAATCATCTCAGAGCGTCGGTGTTGTAGCAGATCAGGTCTCCTTCATCTGCTTTATTACGCGCGCTGCTTTTCATTTACTGCTCCTCCATTAGACCTGAAACTTATCAAAAAGCAGCGAGACCCCTTTGGATAAGGCACCTTTCTTGCTGTGACTGGTGCCAAAAGCGATGGTATCACTTTCGTACAGAGGACACTCCAGGTGATGGTACGTCTTTTTGGAGACAGGCAACTCTTTTGGAGCCGTGCTAAGTTTTTATAACTGTCATTTATTTTTTATTTTCTATTGATACCTTTCCTTTGGCTGAAGCATGGCACTCTACCCGCGGTTTGTGGTCGTGCTCCTCTACGGATGGAGTTATCTGTGCGTTGGATACTGCGCGATGCTGAAAACGGACAATTTCCCCGAGAGACGAAAGGTGGATTTTACGCACTCACTGGATAAAAAGTACGCGACGAAGGAAGACCAGGACCTGGTTTTACAGGATACAATGACAGAGCACATGCAGATGCTTTACGCGAAGTACAACCGTGCTGGATACCCGTTCAAGGACGGCAACACTGTTCGCAGTTTTAAAGCGCACTGGGGTATGCATCCAAGTTTTACGCATGTTAAGAACACCTGGGCTCGCTTCCACCGTAGTGAAGAGAGCACTTACACGCATGTGTTGTCGTGTGAATTAAGGAAAGTTTTACTTGTTATGTCGCCTTTTGATTTGTTAGTTGGAATTTTTTAAATGTGCAGATAAATCAAGCTGAGCGGTACCCGCAGAACTTGTGCGTAATTTAAGCGTAAATAGTTAAAATGATCATTTAAACACTTTGTTTTAGGTTTAAACCCGAAAAAGTATTAGAACTTAAGTTAAAAAAGGCAACTGGTATTATTCATGTGGTGCTTTGAGGAGCTGAAACAGAAATACACCTGTTGATCCAGTCGTAGAAATGTGATCAACCTGTTACCCCTTCTCTGTGCCGCTGAGAGAGATTCGCATCAGATCGCTGCAGACTAAACTAAACTAAACATCGTTTGGCGAGTCTGCATGCTTTATTTATATATATATATATATTATCAGATTTTACTGTCAGATAGTCACGGCGGTTGATTCTCCCTGCGAGCCAGCATCTGGCAGCTGCCCAGCCTGGCGGAGCTGCAGCCGAAGCGGAGAGTTGCCTCCGCAGTCTAAAGCTCCCTGCGTGTGAAGTGCTCTTATAAGCGCGTCCCTCCAGTTATCTTTACAGCAATATAACTCTTATAAGCTCCGAATTAGTCACTCGCCGCGACGTGTGTGTTACCGTGGGCACCGTTAAAGACGCCCAGCTTCGCTCGGGGTCACATTCCCTTAGATTATACTGCCTCCTATCGCATGGTAGCTGCACGTGTGCAATGTAAAGGGCAACTTCACCCAAATTTTCACACTTTAGCCCAGATGTCTATGGGTAGTTGTAGGTATTTTGTGGTTTCTGCTCAGGTGTAATGCAAAGCAGAGGTTTGTTATATTTAAAGACGTATGTTTAGAAGTTCAACGGCAACAACTTTCCAAAGAAATAGTTCCTTTCTCAGTAATTTACAGTCGTCATTGTGACTTTTTGTTGGAACCGTAGGCCTGCAGAAATGTTGGACCTAGAAAGGTTAAATGCATGCATTATCGTGTCATTCTGCTCGGCTTTTGAATGTCCATTTGTGCTGGATTCTGTAAATAACACTGCTCATCACACACACAGGTACCATAAACAAGAAACAGCTGCAGATATTCAACCTCACCTCCCTCACCAAATCAGAAGACGTTCTGTCAGCCACTCTTCATTATTACATCGGAGACCTCCAGAACAGCACCCAGGGTTGTTCCAGGTCTAAAAGCTGCGCCCGCCACGGCCCCCGGAGGCACAGCCACATCCACATGGTCATCTGGAGCTTCGCCTCCGTGGACAACAACATGAGGACTCTAGGGCAGTTTCGGATAAACGTGTCCACCCTTTACCGGGACTTCATATCTTGGCAGTGGAAGGATATAACTCGTGTGGTCAACCAGGCCAAACACCACGACGAGCTGCTCATTGGGATTGAGGTGGCCTCACAGGGGCCCCAGCAGTGGAAGAAGCTCCTCTCGGACCGCTCGCCCTACATCTTGGTCTACGCCAATGACTCTGCCATTTCAGAGCCTGAAAGCGTGGTAGCCACTCTCCAGAGACACCACTCCTCGGTGGGAGTGGGCGAGAGCTCCGTTTCGCACAGCTTCCACAAACTGGGACTGCGAGAGCGGAACAGCACGGAAAGGGAACAGCCTCAGCCCAGGCAGAAGCGTTCAGTGAACGTTCTCCTCCCTTTGCAGAACAACGAGCTCCCCGGGCCCGAGTACCCCTACGAGACGACCGGGTGGGATGAGACGAGCCCGTACGAGCCTTACGAGAACAAGCAGGCCCGGCGGCCGCGTAAAAAAACACGCAAGAACCAGCGGCACAAGATGCCCCTGCTGCAGTTCGACGAGCAGACAATTAAAAAGGCGCGGAAGAAGCAGTGGAACGAGCCCAGGAACTGCGCTCGGAGATACCTGAAAGTGGACTTTGCTGACATTGGATGGAGTGAATGGATTATATCACCTAAATCATTTGATGCCTACTACTGCTCAGGGTCCTGCCAGTTCCCCATGCCTAAGGTGAGACTCATATTGTTTTTCTAAAGAATTACGCGTCCTTTTTGCTTTTTAGGGATCTCAAGCCAACACTGCACCACAGGCCTCGATGCAACACGTCTAATAACCCAGTTTCTTTTCCAAATCCTAAAGATGTCAGCCAGATGTTTTGGGTTTTCCGTTCACCCTCTCGAGTATTTATCACCAAATCCTATTAATATACATTATGCATATTAACAAGCCATGCACTAACACACATCTAACAAACACCAGGGCCTGTGTTGTGAAATCCCATACCGCACAGGAGACTATACGTCAATCCACATGTTTAAAAACTGAGCTTTCTCTCGTGCAACATGTTGCACGTTGCGTAAACTATCCGTGCATCCATCAGTCGCCTGTTTACAGTCGCCGTTACTGCTCTGTGTCACATTACCCCGGGAAACATTAACATTAGAATTTCCTGAAGTGCGTCTGTCTCGTGTTATAGATGATAATGCCAAGCGTTGCATGCCATCTGCTTTAATCTTCAGCCGCAGGATAAACGAGTTAAAGCGGCCGCACTGCTCCGCGTTCTTCCTCGTGAGTTTATCTCTTCCAGAGATCGTTAAGCCTTTGAAGGTATGCATCGGAGCTGCATCTGTGATTCAATGAAAGGGTTCAGATCAGAGTCCTACTGTTCTGAACCTTCAGTCAGGAGCAGGTGGTTGACCTCGACGTCACGCGTTAATAAAAGAAAAAAAAAAAGGTGTTTGCGCGTTTCACGATACAAAAAATAAACTCCACACCTGATGATGTTAAACATCAGCTCTCGTTGATCTCGAGATAACATCACAGGTATTTTAAACATGGCTGGAATGCGCAAGCTCCATCCACTTAATTCATTAGCTCAGAGTCGCCCGTCTTTGTAGCCGCATGTAATTAGTCCCAGAAGTGGGGCCTGAGGCCTTTCAGGCAGCCGCCTCCCTCTCCTGCAGAGCTTCCGCTCTGTGATGTTTCCCCTTTGTCAGGTTAAAGTTTTAGAAACCCGCTAAATAGCTCTGCCTGGTTTGTTTGTGTTGCGCGGGAAAAAAAAAAAATCCGCCTGCGCGTTGGATCGAAACGCCGAGCAGCTGAACTCTCTCTGGCCGTCTCTGGGATGATGCACTGCAGCTGGACGCGGAACGCGCCGAACGACACTCTGTTAATTGTGCGATGTGTGTAATTTATGCTCCGTTGATGAATTAGCCTTTAATGTTAGCGGGACGTGTCACCTGAAAGAACACCAAGGTCTGGGAACGACGGTCTCCAGGACTCTTAACCGAGAATTGTTAGAATAACAAGAATAATCCTGTATAGATTTAATCAGGCCAACGGTTTATGATGGATGGGTTAGATCTCCCATGGAGGTTTTTCTTGAGAGATTTTGAAGCTCGGTGTTGTGTCTCTGGCTGTCTTCATCTTGGCAGCGCTTGGGAAATGGTCGAAGAGGTGGAGCGGGGACAGGCAGTTCATTCCTAGGTAGACAGCTAACAGAGTGGTTCTACATCATTTTAAACCTTGATATGATTTAAACAGGTGAGTTATGGTAAAATTTTGTCATGAGCAGCAGAATCAGACACAAATATAGTTGTACCAGGCTTTAAACTTGTTTATTTCTGCTGTTAAATTGTGCATTTTAACATGGACGTCTATGGAGATTACCAGCCTCTAGTGGCCACTCAAAGAACTGCACCATTTGCAGTATTGAACACTTGGGACAATTTTGAGGGCTATTAATTGCGCTTTTCATTCTCTTTTCCTCCTTCAAATGACTTTGATAGAAGAAAACTGTTTGCATATCCATTTTCTGCTCTGTCCGAGTTCATTTTAGCCATGCCGCGTCCTTTGATCTAACATTTAAATCAAATCATTTAAAGCGATCGCTTTTGTTTTCCTTGCTTTAGGCCCTGAAGCCCTCCAACCACGCCACCATCCAGAGCATAGTGCGGGCCGTGGGCGTCGTCCCCGGCATCCCCGAGCCGTGCTGCGTCCCGGAGAAAATGTCCTCCCTCAGCATCCTCTTCTTCGACGAGGACAAGAACGTGGTGCTGAAAGTCTACCCCAACATGACTGTAGATTCCTGCGCATGTCGATAGTTCCCTTCATCCCCTCTACGCCTGTCCGCACGCACCTCATCCCACACAGAGAAGCAAAACGAAACAGATAATTAAATGAATCAATAAATAAATAAATAAACGACAACACTTGCAGTCTCACACACTCGCTCACATCCAAACATCCATTGAACGCAACTTCCCTTTTGCACTGGAGGAGAGTACCGCCTGTTGTTTCAGGTGAAGAGGAGACTGGTCTGTTCGTGGGAAGAAATGGATCGTGTGAGTTATCCTCGTGGAACGGAAAGTCAAGTTCTTCAACGCTCCGACTCCGCCACTGTTCATACCTGTATTTATCATCGCTGCTCAGTTACCTGTTGGGTGATAGCAGAGTGGACGCAATCATAAACTCCATTACCAAGATACACTAACACCAACCGGGGGCATAAAAGAGACGGAAACCGAAGGAAGATACTCACTTTTCAGGAAAAAAATAATTGATCTCAGCTTGAACTGACGCCTTTAAAGGGGGGGGGGCACTCTCAGCCTCCTCTCCTTCATAGCTCGAAGTTTTTTCTTCGGTCACTACCACAAGGTCACCTCTGCTCGCACTTGCATGGTTTTTGTTACTTAACGTGTAAGTATTTATGTCTGTACTATCACTGTGTTATTCACTATATGCAAAGTTATTGTAAGACTATTGGCTTGGCTGCTATAGAGGGTTATATTAGATTCCAAAGCCAGAATTGTGACGTAGACTGGTAGATGGCCTATTCGTGTTTAGATCCCTTTGCATCGCTCCATTGTTGTACAGTAAACCACATTTTATACGCGGAAGAGTAAGCTACTTGTTGGGACGGGGAGGGGGAGGGGGAGGGGTTCGTTAACAGTCGAAACGGGGAGATGTTTATGACTTTTTGCTTCACCGAGAAAATGTTAAAGCTTTGAGAGGAAACCTCGAAATAAGAAACTGCTACAGAGCATAGACTGTATAAAGATGGACGGCGGAACGGCCAAAGCAAGTAGAGCTCCCCCTGGTGGCTGGCTGCAGTATAGGTCATAAGCTCCGCCCCCTCCATGTTAGTGGATGGGACTAATTAAAACACTTAAGTACATATTTAGGTAGTTAAAATAATACTGTTACATACGTAAGTGCTCAAGTTTCATTTTAGTTGTTTGATGCTGCAGAAACAGGATGTCACATAATGATGACAACAAGTTGCCATGCCAACCGCTTTGCGAAGCAGTCCCACATGACCGTGAGGAAAAAAATAAAAATCGCAATGTGGCGCTGCCCGTATCTCTGACAAAATAGCACCAGTTTGGCCGATGCCAGGAAGTGGGGATGCGTAGTCCATATTTATATACAGTCTATGCTACACAGCTGTGTGTTTTAAAAGAGCCTGATACGAGCTAACTCATTGGTTCAGAACATGTCTCCATCACATAACATTATGTGTTTGTATTTAAAGCATAGAGTTACACAAAATAGAAACTGACAGGATGCTTTTAGGAATCAATATACTCCGCTGGTCTGGAATCAGTTTCGCTTCATGTATCCTTTATACTACATATCACTTTTTTTTTTTTTGTTTGGATCTCACAAATGTTCTTAAGCATCTCAAAGTTTTTTTATTTTTCAAAGAAAAAAAACTGGAACGACTACTTACACCAAATGGGTTTCATGGTCTGCGGGTAAACAAGCGAGCTGTGCCGTCTGATTCCTCCTTATAGAAATGAACTTCCCACAGTGAAAACCAAAAACACAAAACACAACAGCGTGCGTTGCGTGATCAGGGTTTCGCTCGGCTAGGGGTCACATATCTTTATAGATTTGACATCAGACACGCCCGGAGGAGTTCACACAAACCAAATATTTATTCAGAGCAAATAGATTTAATTACAGGGGCAGACTCTCTTATATGGACACTGTGGTTGTATATAGCTCAGCATGCTGTGTTCACGTCACTCTAAGGCCTCTTTGAAACAGAAGCGGGGTTTGATTTGATTCCCGGGACGTCGCTGAGCTCAAGTCAAAGCAAAGCGGCTCAGAATATGTTTTATGGTACAAAAAATAAATAAATAAATAAATAAAAAGTAGGATTGCTGGTGGGATTTTATTCTAAAATGTATATCTCAGATCATTCACTACTATTTTGATATTCCAGCGACCTAAAAAGGCAGATGGTTGAACTTTATATATTTTGTACTGACACTTTTTACAGTTTGTGCTTCCTCATCTTGTGCCTGTTTTTATAGAAATGCATGCTATAGAATGGAGCCACCTCCTCGCAGTGCAGCGTTGTGTAATGTTGACTGGTGGTGAGATGTTTTCAGTGCATTTTTAAATATTTTTTTTGCATTTGAGACTCTAAATTTATTATTTTCTTTTATTTTTTTGAGTGCAAGTATGAATCAGTACATTTTTTAGTTACAGTACCGTATATCAGAGCTTAACTTCACTGTTCCATCTTACCTTGTAAATGTCATTATGTTGTAGGTAAAAAAAAAAGAAAAAGAAAAAAGGAAACGCTTGTACAATAAGCTTCATAAAATATATTTGTATATGGAAAAAAAAAAAAGACCTTTAACATGCATCTATTTATTTTCTGTATGTTGCATATCTTGTAGAGGTGTGGTCTGGGAAGAGGGGGGACCCAGAGAAGCTCAGAGGTTGTCCACGGTCTTTATATCTGTGATGGACATGTTGTCACTGCTGATGTGAAAGCGTGGTGAACTTACCGGAAGGTCTCCCCCCCCCGCTCTGAGCTCTGACCCTCCTCCCGAAGCATTCAAAGAAATGAATAAAAAGTATTCAAGACTTAGAGCTAGTAAGTATTTTTGTTTTGTGGAAAGGGGGGGCGGGACAAAACAAGAAAATGCTCAAAATTCACTTTACCATTTTATTTACAAGGTCAAAACACAGAACTTACTGGCCACCAAGGAAAAAGCTCCTATTTACATTTTATATACAGGTACAGTGTGTATTTTTAGGCAGTTGGAGATAGTACTGTGGGTACAGTGAGTTGTCAACGTAAAAAGAAATACACGTAATGCCCAAATATCACTTTTACACGATTTTACATTTTCTGTTTTTGTTTAAATTTGATTATTTAAATGTGTCCACCCTGCAAGGGGTTCATTGGCAGTGGGATGTTACCATGTGCTAGTCGACTAAATGGCTTCTACACCGATCAGGCATAACATTATGACCACCTTCCTAATATTGTGCAGGTCTCCCTTGTGCCTCCGAAACAGTTGTTGCTCATCAGAGAATGGACGTGGGACTTCTGAGGGTGTCCTGTGGTGCCTGGCTTTGGGTCCTATATATGGTTTGAGGGGAGGGTCCTCTGTGGATCATCCCACAGATACTTGATCAGTTTGGGATCGAGTGAATTTTTGAGTGTGTGTCAGGCTGCATCCTGCTGGAGATGCTGCTGCCATCAAGGAGTGTCATTGCTATGGGGTGGGGGTGTCTGGTCTGGTCTAGGTGGGTGCTACATGTCTAAGTAACATCCACACCAATGAATGAATGAATGCCAGCTCCTAAAGTTTCCCAGCAGAACACTGAATCGTCACAAGATGGTTAATGTTATTTACTTCACCTGTCAGTGGTTTTAATGTTGTGGCTGATCGGTGTATCTTCACCTTCATTTATCAGGGAGGCCACAGAGGACCACTGTTACCCTTAACCCCTCTGCTCTCAAGGTTAATGTCAAAGCATGGCACATAAAGTCTCGAGAACAGTTCCATCAGCGTGACACCTGAATACGTTTTGAGGCTTTCGTTGCGTGTCTGTTTTTTGAGAGTATTAAAGATCACTAAAAATGAAGCCACAGGCCGTTCTGGTGGCAGACATTTTGCAGGATTGTCAGACGTTATTCTGAGCAGCAGGCTTAAATCCAGTCATGCATAAGTGGCTGGCCCGCTTGGAGGAATCACAGGGCAGTAGGAGGATCATAAAATGTCATATTATTTCATTTTTAGCTCCTGTAAGTTTAGTACCACAGCGAGAACTCCCAAAATATAAAAGCCCAATTAAAATACAGTTTGATTGAAAACTGAAAAACCAGAAAAATCCGCCCGAAAACGTTACAACAACCACAGCTGTATCAGTAGTCGCCCTGCAGCTCCTGCGCACGGACATTATCACACACTGTTGGTACTGGACACACACATTCACCAGTCAGTGTACACATACAGTGTATATATGATATTTACAGAAGTCGCTCACCCTGTCTTCTTAAGGTTTACATAAAGGAACCAGTTGCTTGGATTGTATAAACTGTGTATTTCTGCTGCTTGTGCTTTCCAGTATACAGTGTACACACGGTACACGGTGGATTTACCTTAAGTGTTTAAAAAAATGAAAATGCGAGTAATCTTTAACCCTAAGCTCCTTTAAAAAAAAAAAAATTATTCTGAAGGTTCCCTGCTCAGTCTTGCTCCCCCTCGCATCATCGGACACCTCGGACGAGAGCGGGCCTCGGCTGCTCCAGAAGAAGCTGGAAACCGCAGAGTTGACTCAGCTTCAAAAAGGTAAATATTTCTCCAGCTCGGGAGCCCCCGCCGCAGGATGCTCGCACTTTATCATTTCGGCGGAGGGAGGCGTTTGTGTTTTCACGCGTGTCAGCTCCGGGACGCTGACGGAGAGCTCAATTCTTCTTCTTCTCAGCGCAGATGTTTCGTGGCGAGGGCCGCTTCCCTCCAAAGTTTGTGTTGGTCCATCTCCACACACATCCTCCTCCCTCACACCTTCATTCTTCTAGGGCTATAAACAAGCTAATTCCCTCAGCTGCAGGAAATAAAGTGTTTGCAGCTGCACCACCGATTCTTTTCTTTTTTTTCTCCACATCTGGAGCCGTCATCTGAGAGCAGAGCGCCTCAAAAACAATATCTGTGTGTAATATCTGTGAATTATTCATGTATTAACAACGAGCTTACGCTGATTAAGGAATGCGCAGACATGACGCTGGTCTGATTCAAAGCCTCGCTCGACATGAGATCCAGCTCGTTCCTGGACCACAGTTGGTTCCAGAGTAATTCCTGCAAAGCTAAAGCTGTGTTCAATAACTTAACGATCTTTAAAGGATAACAAAAGCGCCTAATGCTGCATTTTGAAGTCGTTTCAATCTGCTGTTGGCGGAGCATTTTTCTTCCCTTTCAAAAGTTCTCTTCAGGAATCTTGGAGCGATTACGCTTTGTTTTTTTGGAACAGGTTCGCGCTCGGCTAATTCTTTTTTAACATCTCTAAAGTGATGTCCACAGATGTTTGCACTGCGGCTACTTTGCTTTTGCACAGCTGTGCTGCAGCAGCAACAAGGGCTCCATCCTCCTCGGCATCTCTCCCACCCACGAACACTGCCGGCTGCCATGAACCGAGGCGGGCGTTTGAGCTCCGCGGCGCTCAGGTGCAACGTTTTATCGGCGGCAGCAGAGGGTGGAGAGCCTGTTTTAGCTTGAATGCCATCGTATTGTACCGCTGTTAGCATGACTCTGCACTCAGATTAGGTGGAGCGCCAGTCAGCTGAATTAACCATGAGGGCAGTGGCGGTTACATAACGCTGCTTAACTCCATAACACAGTCAAACTCGGAGGAGAATTCTCCGCCTTTCTTTCTGACAGTCACGCGAAGGAGTTTATAAAATATAACCTGCTGCTGCTGCTGCTGCTGCTGCTGCTGCTGCTGCACTGAAACTGAGCTGATCCCCTTTGTCTGTCAGAGGAGTTATACGTTCATCTGGGTGTGCAATAGCAGGCAGGAAAATAAAAGAAACATGGGTGCAGGGGTTCTCAGAAGTCCATGTCCCAGCCAGACAGCTCATCAGGAGGACTGTCCTCATCTGGAGGGTAGGTGTCGAAGTAGCTGTGGTCCGTCGGCCCTGTGAGCTGTTGTGGAGGGAAAAAGAAGCACTGACTTAGCGCTGAGGAAGAACAGGAACACACGCCTCGTTCCTTTTTTGCTATCATAAAGTGGTTTGTGTTTAGCTCCAAGTGATGCAGCTGCCGTCTTAGCTAGCACATGCAAAAAAGGTGTTAATCGTAAATCCTACAATATCTGATCAGCAAAAGCACGAGGCATGTTACGGCCTGAAAGCTAATTCACAGAAAACGCGAATTAGCATGAACCGTAGTGTTAAAAGTTTCAATTAAATATCTAGATTTAACGTGAGGGGAGCATTAGTGGAGAAGTCTTTGGAGATGGGAGCACCTCCCCTTCCTGTCCATGGCTGAGGTGCCTTGAGCAAGCACCTAACCCCCAAATTACTCCCCGGGCGTAGCCCTTAGAGGCTGCAGCCCCCTGCTCCGACTGTAAACACGTCTGTGTGAACGTCTGGATGGGTCAAAGCGCAGAGAGATAATTCCCCCTTGTCAATCAGTACAGTATCAAAATAAATGAATCAGTACGTACTTCTCTTTTCAGAGGAGACGGTAAGGTCCTGGCCTTCAGGCCCTCCCAGTTGAAGCCGTTGAACCACCTTCAGACACATCACAGAGAGCACACAATCAGCATGTAAGTCAATATCTGTCTTTTTGTTTTAGCTTGAATCAAGCACAAAGTAGATGCGTGTTCAAAATCTAAAAAATGAAAATCAGAGCCACATCTTTGCTTCGTTGGGAGGTGACTTGGTGTGTAAAAGTACGAGCCCTCAGATTGAAAATCAACATGGATAATGATCTGTGCAAGCTGTAATTGTTGCCTATGTAGCTTTCTTTATCTGACTGTTAGCCTTCCGGTTTTCTTTATAAAGGAATAAAAGCAAATTAGAGTAAATCTTGAATATGTTTTGCATCCCGCTGCTTGTAGGGTGCGTTCGGTGATTATCCAGTTTCAGAGTCATAAACCACGTGCCCGCCCACATCCATAGAACTCAATCGGTGCTAATTTGAACGGCTAATCTCCCCACTGAGATCAACAGTAACGTGAACGAGCTCCTTCTTACCTGTGCTTCTTGATATCAGTTATTCCGTTTTTAAGGTTGCCCAGTCGCTCTGAGGGATTCCGCCTGTAAAATGGATGAGAGTGGGAAACTTCTGTAATCATGCTTTCTTTGTCCAAAGACATTGATACTTTCTGACTTTCTTTCTAAATCTGTTCAAAGAAGTGAAAACCGAAGGACTCATTGCTATAACACTAATGCTAGCGTCTGACAGTGCAGTCATGTGTTCGTACTTGTGAAACAGTTTTGGTCCTACCACACCTGATGGCACATTTTACGGTTAATGTAACATTACCTTTTAATTTGCTGTGCCAGTAAGTGGCGGCAGAAGGAGGTGGCATAATCTAAAAGAACATCAACAGGACTTGTTTGTCTGGCAGTGCACCTCCAGACTTGTTTGCCAACCGCTAATACAGTAGAAGAAAGAAGAACGTAGGTAGTGGTGGGTGTAGGTTAGCTATCAATGGGTGTCTTCTGGCTCAGAGGAGTTGACAACGCGGCATTTTCATGCAAAATCTCTATTAAATGATCACTTCCTCTCCCTCTCTCTCTACTACTACCACCTATCAATATAAAAATGGCCACCAACCCTAACCCTAACAGATGGAAGACATTCCAGTGCAGGTTAACCCTAAGGTGTGGTTCAAAGCTCTGTAGGACATAGATGGCGAAACCTACGCCGATGCGAGCCAGTTCGCCAAACGCTAGTCTGCAAATTTTGTTTCCAGTTCCTGCTTGACTTTCAACAATGGCGGCCAAAGCTTTTGCAGAAATGTCACCAAGAATCTCCAAACCATTCCTCTATGTGTTCCATCTTCAATCAATCAATTCAAGAATTGCGGAGATGGAGAAGAAGCCGGAAATAAAATGGAAGAAACATGCTAACACCAAGCGGACCAGTCGCAGCTCTTGTGGTCTGTGCTGCTGTGATGCGTAGTTACATTTCTGGGTAGGTGCGTGCTACAATTGCAGGCTACAGCGTTAGGGTCTGGGCTTGATGCTGCAGCTACAACGTCAAATTCATGCAGAAGTATAAACTGCACATAAGTCTAGCGAGTTGTACCTGCACAGCTTGCGTATGAGGTCCTCTGGTCTCTTGGTGATCTTCTTGGGGAAGTCCATCTTCTCAATGCCTTTCAAGATGAAAGTGTAGGTCATCATCTGGTCACTTCCAGAGAATGGAGGGCTATGGGGTGGAAGGAAGAAGAGAAGAACTGGCTGATGATTCATGTCATATTTCATGGGGGAGGGTACACTCTATTCAACAGAGCAAGATCAGAAGAATTAATGGATGACAAAGACACTTAACTCCCACATGATGAACACACGCACTGACCTGCCTGTGAGAAGCTCAAATACCAGGATGCCCAGAGACCAGAAGTCCACGCTGAAGTTGTGACCTTTGTTGAGGATGATCTCCGGGGCCACGTACTCTGGTGTGCCACAGAAGGTCCAAGTCTTCTGGCCACATCTGATCTTCTTGGCAAAACCAAAGTCAACCTGTGCAGGCAGAGTTTATCACTTGATTCTATAAAGTCCACTGGGGAACCTGAATTTTAAAACCGTCTCAAACTTCGAGAAGGCGGCTGTATTTGCACTGACTGACACTGAACTGCTTAAATTTTAATTTTTCAAGAAAGACTGAATATGTCAAGCAGCGTGCTCACCAGTTTGATGTACCCCTCTGCATCCAGCATGAGATTCTCTGGCTTCAGGTCTCTGTAGAGGACGCCTTTGCGGTGGAGGTAATCAAAAGCCTCTGTGACGCAGCCGACGCAGAATTTGGCAGTAGGCTCATCAAAGCTCCCCCTGAAGACAAGAGAAGAAAAACTGAAACTTTTCGCTGATGAGTTGATGAGCAGGTTCAGATATTCTGTCAGGGTGCAGAGCAGCAGAACAAGTTGTTTAATCCCACAAATGCACCTGAAACGACCTTATACGTTTAATTTATTAGATATGCCACCGATCAGGCATAACATTATGACCACCTTCCTAAGATCGCGTAGGTCTCCCTTGTGACTCATCAGAGAATGGACATGGGCCTTCTGATGGTGTCCTATGATGGTCCTTTGGATCCTATGGATTGAAGGGAGGAGCAACTGTGGATCATCCCACAGATACTTGACCAGTTTGGGACTTAATGAATTTGGAGGCCAGGTCAACACCTTGTGCTGTTCTTCACAGTTTTTGTGTGTCAAGGAGTGTCATTGCTATGGGGTGGGGGTGCCTGGTCTGGTCTAGGTGGGTGCTACATGTCTAAGTAACATCCACACCAACTTCTCCCAAGGTCATAATGTTGTGGCTGATCGGTGGGGAGGGGTTTTCTCTTACCTGTCTCTGAGCAGACTCCAAATCTCTCCACCCAGGCAGGCCTCCAGCAGCATGTACACATACTTGTTATCCTTGAACGTGCGATACAGTCTGGAGAAAAAGAAGAAAGATCCGTGTGAAATCTTTTCTAATTTAACTCAACAGTCGTCATCTTTGCTGTTAGACTCTGCAAAATGCAGCAAGGAGAGAATGAATATAAAACCTTTGAATTCACTACAACTCCAGCTGTTTCTAACTAATTACTGCAGCAATTAAGTCTTAATTTGAAAGGTTGTTTTAATATATAAGATTTTCCAGGACCATTAATCAGGACCACAGACACAATACCACTGTCAAAGGCCCCTGTGTGACCCAACACTGTCACATTACACAGTGTCATCTTACATCAGTCTTGAAAACAGATAAGAAACAAGGTGAGCACACATGGTGCATGAGCAGAAGGAGCATTCTTAAAGTGAAGAATGGCTTTCATATCTGAGTCTGTTCCATTGCACACTGTTAAATCGGATCATCGTAATCTCACAAAAGACAAAGAAAAAGCTCCTGCTGCATATTTCATCAGAAATAACTATATTTTCTTAGCGGATGTCTCAATATCTCCCTGCCATTCTGCCCCGCTGTGAAGCTGTGACCGTCTCGAGGCCACCACTGTGATCTCATCACAAGCCAATAAGCGCTGCGCTGTTTTCCTCCAGCCGCTAATGGAGCTGAGATTTGTCGTGTTAGTGAGGAAAAAGTGAGGAGGAGCAGGAGGACTGACTTGACGACGAAAGGCGAGCGGGCCTCGGCGAGGATCTTCCTCTCCGAGTGGATGTGCTCCTCCTGCCTGTTGTCCACGACGTGCTTCTTCTTGATGACCTTCAGGGCAAAAGTGATGTCCTCGCCCTTCATCTTCACCTGCAGATGGAAATAAGAGGCGAGGATGTCACGAGACGGAGCTTTTTGACAGAAGGCTTCTCAAATTAAAGGATGGCCTTGTTACTCAAGGCCGGCCGATGGACTCAAACCCAAAACCTTCTTGCTGTGAGGCATCAGTGCTGATGAAATATAATCATCAAACAATACAAACAGTCTCAACACGCTTTGCAGAATCCAGATCCTGAAACCCCCCAAACAAGCACTAAGGCGACAGTAACAGGAAGAAACCTTGGGCAGAACCCATGTGGGTAGATGCATCTGCTTGAGGCCAGCCTTAAGCAAGAAAGTGAACCCTGACCAGCCTTAAAGGGGAACTACTGTTTTTTACAACCTGGACCTAATTTCTGGTATAAACTACAAACGTTTACTCACCCATACAACCTTTGTGTAATTTGTATTCCTTCAGGAGATAATTAGATCAGTGTATATCCATATAGTGGGAGTGAATGGGGCACCGAAACGCAGCCTCTAAATAACACGTTATCTGCTGCGAAACCCATTCTTTTCAACAATATTTTGTTATCGTATGCTAGTGCTATTCCCCGTTGAGTCTGGAGTTACCTGTTCATCATCCGGGATCTGTAGATTGACCTCGGGTGATGTCTTTTGAGCGCCACGGGCACCCCGGATGGTTGGCTTGTTTACCTGTAACTTGCTACTGCTATTTTTTTTTGCAAAATGGCTGAATATTTTCAGAGGTTGTGGACGAACCAGTCAATCTACAGACCCCAGATAATGATAACTGCTAACTCCAAACTCAACGGAGAATAGCACTAGCGTACGATAACAAAATATTGTTGAAATGAACGAGTTTCACGGTAGATAATGTATTATTTAGAGGCTGCGTTTCGGTGCCCCATTCACTCCCACTATATGAATACACGCAGATCTAAATATCTCCTGAAGGAATATGAATTACACAAAGGACACTTGTCCATGTAACCCTCTAGTTCGTGGACAACCTGCTCAACCAGCTGAGCCACGTCCATCCCTACAGGTATGGTGGTTTCATGGATTCATGATTGGAAGAAAAAGACATGATATGTTGACTGACATTTGGACTTTCTCCACATGCACATACTGTGGCCAAGAAGCCCTTTGCTTTAAAATGAGATCTAAACACAGTGAGTGGTGTGAAATTCTCCCCAAAAGAACCGTTACCATTGCGCTTGGCAGATGGTCAGTTGACAGGTAGTGGAAGAT
The DNA here is from genome assembly GCA_005024645.1 of Planiliza haematocheilus. NCBI lineage: Eukaryota > Metazoa > Chordata > Actinopteri > Mugiliformes > Mugilidae > Planiliza > Planiliza haematocheilus. The sequence goes on along the minus strand of SRSE01000350.1, from coordinate 161,881 downwards.
GCTAAATAGCACGTTAGCTTTATCAGCCCCATTTGCGCATGTGCAATGGTAACTCTATTACTCTAACCCCCAAAGTCCCAGGCTCATGGTCCAGAGCCAATCAGCTCCATCCTCACCAGCTCTACTCGTCCAAACCCACCGACCCCGAGCGTGGCGATGACCTCCAGGTGATCGAAGGGCCTGGATGAGGAGAACATCGACACCATGTCCCTCAGCTGGATGACGTCCGGGGACAGCGGCTGACTCTGGTGACGCGACAGCGACTTCCTGGACGGAAGCACAGACGGGAGGAACCCGACAGATGAGAAAGATGGAATTACAGATTTACGGTGAGTGTGTTGCTTCTCTGTTTCTAAACATAAATGAATCAAAATGCTGATCACTGACACAGAGGGGAGACATTTAAAGAGTCATTCATGGCAGTCAGATCAGGGTTGTGTCTGTTTTAGTTTGCCAACAACACTTTCAAAGTGGTTTCGTTATATACAAGGATCAGGCATAACATTATGACCACCTTCCTAATATTGTGTAGTCTCCAAAACCCAGGAGGCTAGGTCAACACCTTGTGACGTTCTTCATGTTTTTTGGAGTTGTTGTGTTTTTGTGCATCCTGCTGCCATCAAGGAGGGTCATTGCTATGGGGTGGGGGTGCCTGGTCTGGTCTAGGTGGGTGCTACATGTCTAAATAACATCCACACCAATGAATGAAGCCAGGTCCAAATGTTTCCCAGCAGAACACTGAATAGTCTCAAGATGGTCGATGTTATTTACTTCTCCTAAAGTCAGTGGTTTTAATGTTGCGGCTGATCGACATGTGTTTGCTCACTGTGCATCCGACACTGCACCTACTTGGCATGCCTCTTCTTGTCGTCGCGATCGAGTGTTGCCACGTAGCCCTGCAGGTACTTCTGCAGCTCGTTGAAGGTGCCCACCGTCTGATCAAATGTCCTGGAAAAACAACCGGCGCGCGTCAACAAGGGAACCGCCGGAATGCTGGCAGAGGCTTCAGAGCCTCGGCGGAGATAAGTTTACATAACTGAAATTTTTTTTTTCCTCTCTCCAGCACAATAATTTAGAGAAACAAAACTCTGAAGCACTTCAAGCGTCACGGTACTCACTCTCTGTCGATGACAAGACACTCCACGCCATTCTCATCGGCGATGATATTGGCTGACCTGACGTCGTCACTGAAACAGAGACGTACATCGCACACATAATTACATGCACATGTCTTAACGCAAGTATTTTTATAATCACTATAGGATTAGAAAGTATTTTTTTCCTGCATAAAACTCTTATGAAATCTGCATTGTGCAGATTGTGGATGCTGCATATTCTGCAGATGTGTTTGGTAATCCTCTCATTGTTTTCAGTGTGGATGCATAATTTACATTTTAATGATCATCATTAGCAGAGTAATCTCTGGCGCTCTCACCTTATGAGCGCCTTTTCTCCAAAGTAGTCTCCCTTCTGCAGCGTGTTGATAATCTGCGGCAGCTTGTGGGCGTCGGTGGTCTGGGTCACCTTCACCTGCGCGACACCGTGTTTGGATCTTTAAACCGCTTCTCATTACAGCTCCGCTTTTACAGGCGCTTCTCGTATTCTCTGGATATATTCACATGCGACGCAAAGGCTCTAAGAAACTGTAGTAGCTGGAACATGATGGATCGCCGTCAACATAGACAAATGACTTATAAGAGGGTATTAATCAGAGACTACTGCTTGTAACTTCTTCACACTGCAGCCTGAAAACACTCGGCAGCCCGGCTGTTGTGCAGTCGTGTTATTTGCGACCCTATAAAACGCAGCGGCCCACCCCGGTTGAGGTCAAACGTCACCGCTTGTGGAACATGCGAGTGGCATCAGAGCCGTAATGGCCGGAGTGTGTTTTAGCTAAGTGTCCCGTTTGACCTCAGCGACCTCCACTTCCCTTGTTTTTCCTGGTGGCGGCCACCAGGAAAGGAAAGGAAAGTTTACTCCTACCCTGGTCAGGGGTTCAAGGGAGGGGGTGGGGGAGCCATTTCCTGTATTAGCCCCCCTTCCTCTGGCTGGGTTTGCTTGGAAGCCGCTCTCTCGCGCCGGCTCGTAATGGCATTTTGAGAGTCCCCCGTGGACGGCTATGCCCCCCTCTCCATCTGCCTTTGCTCCCCGGTGTCAGCTTCCTGACAAACACGTGAGTGAGTCATAACCTCGCAGACTTGAATACAGTTTAGTCAACGTATTGTTGGTCTGTTACTGAAAAAAAATGTCATTTATCTTGCTTGTATTTTAAAATATCTTTTGCGCAGAATTCAGGCGTACACCAGCGTCCACTAGGGTCTAATGGGAGTTTCATCCAAAGCATTTCAGTCAAGGAATCAGTTCCTGCGTTTACAGAGACGTAAATATAATAATCAGATTCAGTTTGATCATGTGTTCAATACGAAGATATTGGCACCTAATAACCATGGAGGCATTTTATCCGATCATTTGTTACTGGTTGGAATAAATACTTTCTTCTTGCTCATGTTTGTCCCGTGTGGAGTTTCCATGCGGGACAGAAACATGGCTCCATGCGGGCCGTCATCTTCTATCAAATTCATTCAGTTTTTGCACTAAATTCAGAAATCTCTGTTCTCCTTTAGTTATATTTCCCTAAAATGCGATGCTCTGCAGCACGGAGCGCGCCCTGGGCAACACAAATCACCAAGTATAAAGTAAGAAGGTCTGGTCACAATTATTTCCATCCGGTTAGCGAGCTATCGCGCATGTAAACATGGCCACTGATTTAATTATTTATCTCTTCATCTCTTCGTGGGATGCGCTGGAGATTCACTTGCGTACACGTTATTGTTCACATTCGTGGAAACAAAACTCAGAGCCTCTCAGCACCGAGAAGAGCTCTGACTGCGAAGACTTAGGCAGCATCCTGAACACTGTAATCAGGGCCCTGTAGCACTGGAAGATTTATTTAATTGTCAGAGGACAGGATGGCGGATTGTATCTCTGGGCCTAATTAGCCTCACTGCAGTGGAGTCTGAAAATGTCTGCAAGCTTGTGAACTGATAAAAAACAACAGTAAACAACCGTGTTTGAAAAGTTAGATCGACTCAACACATGTAGTAAAGTCTCTTCCCTGACTACGGCTGGTTCTGTTCATTAAATAGATGAGTGAGGGAGGTCATGCCCCGTTTAAGGGTTGCTAACCCAAGACAAACGTCATTTATCCAGGTTTCAGTGAAGACTTCGAATGTCCCATGATGGTCCAAAGCAGAGGTGTTGACTCATTGTAGTTTAGGGGCCACATACAGCCCAGTTTGATCAGAAATGAGCCTGACCAGACACATCATAGAATAATAACCTAGAAATAATCCAAAAAAGCGTTTAAAAGAAGGCAGCTGGGCTGGGAGAAAATGTTTCACCACTTATCCAAGTAGCTTCTTCAGTTCTAGGGGACCAGTAGGAAGTTTCTTCTCAAAAAATCTCTACAAGTCCAGTTGCCTTCCTTTAAACGCTTTCTTGGATGTACTGTACCATGACCTGGATGACTGAGAACCATCACAGATGTTTACCTTTATTTTAGTGCAAAAGATGTACATTATGATTTAATGAACTATCCTTTTATGAAACAATTTTTGAGCGGCGTGAATTTTTTAAGACACACTAGCCATCTGTCGTTCAGTTCTGCGCCTCGGGTGTTGTGCTATGTCCGCAACTCTTACTGAAACAGTGCGAGAAATTAGAAATAGCTGCTGATTTCATGGAAATAAAATTGCGGTTAATGTCTTCTATGTAATTTTCAAATTTTTTACACTTTGTAAATTCCTCCGCAATCCAAATTAGACCCTCTGACGGGTTGACTTTTGTATGTTTGACTCTCCTGGTAGCAACAAATAACGGAAAATGAAAAAACTAACAGAAAAAAGTACAAAACTTATTCAATTTTCGGGGGGGGGGGTTTAGGATGCGCCGAAAAATTTTGTCCAAAAAAACGAAAAAGCACTTTTGGGCCTTTTTCGGTTTTGAAAATTGCTGCGGTTGTTGCTTGCATCATCACAAAAAAAAAAAACAATATTGCCAATCTGCATTTACAGCATCAAAATCTTTTAGTCACTATGCAAATAATATAGAAATAACTCTTTTAATCCGTGTGTTAAAAGATGAATATGTGAAATATAACCATGAATCATTGAGGGTGTTTGCAGCCTGTTACAAAACGTCAGACGTGTTACCTTCCCCTGTGCGATGATGTAGAAGGTGCTGCCCTCCTCTCCCTCCCGGATGACGTACTCTCCTTTGTCATAGTACTCCTAGGGGGGAGGAGAAGGGTGTGAGGATGGGGGAGAACAACAGTCAGAACTGAAGCATTACATTGATTTAACCATTGACCCGGTCGGTTTGATTCCCGGTAGCCGGTCCCCTGCGGCACGAGTTCAGCCATCAGTGACGCGGTGTCATGATGCAGAGCCTCTCAGCGTGGCGTCGGGTCAGGAGGGGATTTTAGGCACTCGTGGGATAAATGAAAGATTAAATATAGATTAAACAGTTAACGTTAATTATTAGGTTTTTAACGTCCCTCATGAGGGCCTCTCTATTCGGATGATTTCCATGGTGGCCAATAGTGGTGTTTAACGGAAATTATAAATGAGTGAAACAACAAATGTAGAACAAATGTAAATAGTCCAGTTGACACACAGACAGACATTTTTATTTTTAATTTGTTGGCTTTTTAGGCTTTTACTTTGCTAGTTGATAGTTCAGATGGAAAGGAAGTACTGGGGCAGGAAACACGCAGCAAAGGACACAGGCTGAAATCGAACGTGCACCACTGCAGTGAGTGCCGCGGCCTCGGTTAATGGGGCGCCCACTCAAACAGCTACTGGGACGACCCAGAGAGATAGCAAAGATTAAAGCAGCCGTCACACGGACGATAAGATCATTTGTGATCTTATTGTTAATATTGTCTTAAGATTGACTCTGTGGAACACATCAACAAATCACTTTTGTCTCCACTCACTTGCAAAAAGCACAGTTAATCACTTTAATAAGTGGGTTTCAAACAGCTACTATGGCATCTGCGCTGTTGCTATGGCTACCAGTACAATGAATAAACCTTGTACGCTGATTTAAACTGGCCTTGTCATCTCTATGGCCAGTGTACACCAATCAGGCATAACATTATGACCACTGACAGGAGAAGTGAATAACTTCACCATCTTGTGACGATTCAGTGTTCTGCTGGGAAACTTTAGGACCTGGCATTCATTCATTGGTGTGGATGTTACTTAGACATGTAGCACCCACCTAGACCAGACCAGGCACCCCCACCCCATAGCAATGACACTCCATGATGGCAGCAGACATCCCCCATCCTGACACAGGCACACACACAAAAACGCTTTAGGAACGAGTAAAAAAACATGAAGAACCGCAGAAAGTGTTGACCTGGCCTCCAAATTCGCTAGATCCCAAACTGATCAAGTATCTGTGGGATGATCCACAGAGGCCCCTCCCCTCAAAGGCCCCCTCAAACAACATTGTGTTTCCAGACACCACAGGACACCCTCAGAAGGCCCATGTCCATTCTCTGATGAACTGGAGGCACAAAGGAGACCTACACAATATTAGTAAGGTGGTCATAATGTTATGCCTGATCGGTGTATACTCAGCGTTAGTTAGAAGGCCTGTCGTTTGCACATTTGCACACCCTGACGCTACATCTGGAGCAGAGATAAGATCACACTGTTTCAGTGTTTAGTCATTGTTATCATTTAAGTGAACGACACTTTGAAACATTCTTGAATTAAACACTGAGGTACAGTGTGTTCCCTCAATCCACTGAGCTCTTCTCCAGAGACAGACCCCCCCCTCCCCCGCCCCACCGCCCAAACTTCACCAGACCTAACACAACATCCCAACCACTGCACTAACACCAGGCTGCTGAGTCAGCGAGCTGTCAGATCACCTTCCGTTTTAACGCTTTTAAGAGAAGTAGGAGAACGGCAACGAGCGAAGGTGACCAGGATGAAAAGTTCTCCGGGATGGATGCCAGCTTCCAGCAGCTGAGACAACTGTCCGCGGGCGTAATCCGTTTGACCAGGCAAGACTTTGTCGGGAAGCGAACAAACAAATCAGAGCAACCACGCGTAAACATTCCCCAGTGTTTACTGTCAAAACTCTTGACACAAGTGGCATTTTCCTTGAGCGTGCGCGCTGGTTTCCGTCGCGTTTACGCTTCAGGAGAGCCTAGTTTAACACCCGTCCATGACAGCGGAGACAAGATGCCAAGGTTTTGTTTATAAGGACTGTCTGGATGATACAGTAGCTGTGCAGGGGATGGACGGCGTTTGAGCGATGCCTCAGGTTTGTTGCACCAGGCTATCAAGCTTGAATCCTTAATATTTACAATCTTGACTAAAACCCTTAAAAGCACGTCTCTTCGCAGAATATCTCAGCGACCCCCAGCAGTCACATATGGTACGTCTCCGTCTGTCTTATCCAAACCACTGACTTCCTCTAATTTGGTTTTCCCGTCAGTGTGTGTTTCAGGCTTGTCTGCAGTTGTCCCATTTTCACTGACTGTCAATTGATCAGCCCAAGCACATGTTCAGACTCTGTCTCTCTCTGCTTCTAGAGGCAAACACACTGAAACGGGACTGGACCTACTTCTGAGATCCTTCTAGTCTACAGCAGTCCTCTAAAAGCACCATGTCACCTTCAAGAAGCCGATGAGATATCAAGATATCACTCAAAAATATGGTTCATATTGCATTTGTGGCCATTGTGTGGCCAAATACCAGCATTATTCTCTTAAACAAGCTCTATACACCGATCAGCCACAACATTAAAACCACTGACAGGAGAAGAAGTAAATAACTTCACCATCCTGCGACAATTCAACGTTCTCCTGGGAAACTTTCTGGACCTGGCATTCATTCATTCATTGGTGTGGATGTTACTTAGACATGTAGCACCCACCTAGACCAGACCAGGCACCCCCACCCCATAGCAATGACGCTCCTTGATGGCAGCAGCCTGACACAGGCGCACAAAAACGCTTTAGGAACAACTAAAGCACAAGGTGTTGACCTGGCCTCCAAATTCACTAGATCCCAAACTGATCAAGTACCTGTGGGATGATCCACAGAGGCCCCTCCCCTCAACCTATAGGACCCAAAGACCCCCATAGGACGTGCTCAGAAGGCCCGTGTCCATTCTCTGATGAGTCACAACTGTTTTGAAGGCAACAAGGCAGACCTGCAGAATATTAGGAAGGTGGTCATAATGTTGTGCCTGATTGGTGTAGAAGCCATTTAGTCAACTAGCATTTTAAACTCCTGCTTCTCATCTTTGGTTTCTTTTAACCATCAATACGGCCTAAAGCAAATACGTCCGGTCGTCCGAACTTAACCAGAAAACTCTCACATGAGTCAGTGAAGGCATCACGTAGAGGTTCAACTTTTTCAGCTTGGAGGACGAGAAGTAAATTATTTTTACTTGGACCGGGTTTCCACAGAACATGCTCAGTCTGACAGGGAAGTAGTTCAACGTGCTCAAAATCAATTCTAGCTTTCAAAATACCTCAATTAGCTGAGCTGACCTTCAGAGCACCGGCGGTTCTGGGATGCAGCTCTCTCTCTCTGTGCGCTTACGAGTTTGTGAGATGCCTTTCACCCTTTCACAAAATACTCTGTGAATGCCAGTAATCATAAGTGAATGAACCCCCCCCCCAGCCCAAAAAAAAAACATAAAACATAAATATGTATTCTGATCCCCTTCACACATACACACATGCAAAACACACCAAATTCCATTCCCTGACTGTTTGACAAGAAGCTTCAATATCATCTGGCCGATTCTCAGTGAACATCTGCACCGCTATTATGTTACAGCTGCCCCCCCGCAACCCCCGAGAGGCAATAGAATAAGCTCCACCAGAAAAGACTGAATAAGGAAAACTGGCCTGTAGTGGGGGAGCAGGACGACTAATGACAGTTAGGAACGTCCTTGAAGTTTTCCATTGTGAAAAGATGCTGAGGGAGACTTTTTTTTTTTCTTTACCCGGATCTGACAAGCTCAGCTCCGTTTTCTGTTTCTCAGTTGAAATATGACGCTTATGGAGGAAGAATCGACTGAGCACCAGTCTGCCGCGCGTTTCGAACGCACACGCTCGCTTCTACACGCTTTTCTGCGTGGTCTAGCACCAAAAGCCTGTCACTCGCACATCTTTAAGAAATCACTCGTCCCCCATTTGAATAAACACTTTCTGGGGCCTTAGTCAAATAATTATGGTAACAATATACAGCACCCAGCGATGACAGGAATAATATCGGTTCTGTTCATCAACAAGGTAATTTGTGAGGTCTTGCCAACTGGAGGTACAACGAATGTGCTGACATGCAGTAATGGTATATGGCCAAATGGTAATGATATTTTGACAGCAGCTATCTGCAATACCGGGGCTCCCACCAGCTGCCAGAGGGTTGTGCAATACTCCGGGAATACAATAAAAAGTCAAATGTGAAAAAAAAACAACTTACCACCTCCAGGCAGTCCACTATTTTGCTTAGCTTGTCCTCTGGTAGATTAGCCAAGAGTGAAACACTGACAGAGAAGAAGAAAAAAACACAGACATTACATTGTACGCTGTTATAAAAGCGATCTGTCAAGCAGAACAAGGCTTCCCGAGTCACAGAATCGAAGAGAACAGATTTAGAAAGTGAAAATATGACTCCGTTAATACACTTAAGACAAGAAGCAGTCACACTGACTGCAGAAGTCTGTCTTAGCTAGCTTTTATGTTTTATGTTAGATCTACGCAGAGCAGAACTCTTGAGGGCAACTAGTCGGCTACGGTAGATTGACCTTCTCCGGAACTGAGCGGCTCTTTGTTGAAGTTGAAGCTAATTAATTGACCGGACTCACTGCGAAGCATAAAAGAGAAAAGATGATTGAGTGGACGGTGTGAAGGAGGCTGAGGGAGGGTGAGCTTTCTGTGCTTGTCCGGCCGCTGAGAGACGTGAACAAGGAAATGCATTTTGGACTAGACGCAGCTGTTGCAGTCACGGCGATGTAATAACATTTCTGGGTAGAGGTGCTCATTAGGCTACGACATAAAGTGCAGATCTATGCTGTAGGCACAATATAGCATAAAAATAGCTTAGCTCACATCTGAAACAGGCATAATATAGCAAAGGGCTTGATTAAAGAAATGGCTACTGGAGAAAGCACCACATCTAATGATGAATCTTCTCAGGAGTTGGTGTCGGTCATCTAAACTTGACCAAACAAAGAACAGGACACTTATATCCATCCAGTAGAGATAAACAAAACTCGAATGAGACGCCATGTTAGCTTGTGTCTGCTTGATCTGTAAGTACATGACCGGCTGATCACACAACCAATAATAATCAAGACTTTGTAGCTATGAGTTTTTTGGGGAGTTTGCCTGACCCCTAGTGGTCCAAAGTGTCTTGAGGCACCTTTAAAGGGGTGAAAGCTTGAACTCTTGTTTCAATGACTGACAGTACACAAAAATCAAACTATAGTGGAGAAGCAGCCTGGGAGCGAATGGTCACAGGCTCGCTTCCTTGTGGCCCCCTCTTGGTCGCTTGCTACCCAAGTAGCAGCCCCCTGCTCCAAAACAGTTGTGACTCATCACGTTGTTGACACGGGCCTTCTGAGGGTGTCCTGTGGTGTCTGGTAACAGAATGTTGTTAGTGGGTGAGGGGTTTGGGTCCCGTGAGTTTAGTTGGAGGGGCCTCTGTGGATCATCCCAAAGATACTTGATCAGTTTGGGATCTAGTGAATTTGGAGGCCAGGTCAACACCTTGTGCTGTTCTTCATGTTTTTTTGAGTTGGTCCTAAAGCGTTTTAGTGTGTGGGCTGCTGCTGCCATCGAGGAGTGTCATTGCTATGGCGTTGGGGTGCCTGGTCTGGTCTAGGCAGGTGCTACATGTCTAAGTAGCGTCCAACAATTCAGTGCAGATGAATAAAAAATGGTGAGTGTCAAGCTGTAAATCATACATGCGATCAGTGGTGTAACAAAATAACAACATGCTAGCTTATTGGTTAAGCCTTGGAGCTAACCTTCGTAGAAAGTTGCGGTACTGCTCGTGTCGCGTCTCGGCCGTCCGCCTCATAATGTTCTGGAACACTTCCCGGTCCAGAGCCCACGTCCTCACTTTGTTCACCGCTGCAAAAACAAAGTACCACATGCATGAATACAGGTACACACTCTAACATTTCAATGAAACGTGTGTTAGCCTGTGTCTGTGATTAGTTCATTCAAAAGGGTCGCCAGCTGTTTTTAATACCAAAATGTCTGGAGAAACAGGTTTTACTGGTGATTGACAATAAAAAGATGGCCATTTTTTTTGTTTTTCTTACTAACCCTTACTGTTTCCCATTTTCTAGTTTAGTTAAAGACCCCCGCTTTTCCCTTTTCCTAGGAATATAACAATGGGACAAAGGAAACTGCCCTGGTGGCACCAAGGAGGAAGTAGCTGTGAAGGTTTGACATAAACCGGTAGCAACTAAGGAGTTCTCTCTTTATCTGCTTCATCTGTTAACATGAAATACCCACTCAGAGACTCGTCAAGCTGTCACGGTGTTTCCAGTTCACCCTGAATATTGAGGTCAACTCGGTGCCCCTCCCCTGAAGGACCACCGGTCAATTTACTTGGTTAAATATACAAACGCAGACAAAGAGCACTCACATAGAACATGGTATGCGCTTTCCTAAATGCCAAGGAGGTAAAAACCAATCACAATGCAAAGCTGTGGATTTCATGGTAAGCCTTTGTCAACACAACCACGCAAAAGCTTGTTTACTTCAGTCTAATGGCCTGCTCTCACTGCTGCTGCTCTGAAAAGTGAAGCTCACGTGAAGGTCAGAGAAGTGTCAGATTACGATTTGGGTGCTTAAGGTTCATAAGACAATAGAATTCTTCACTTAATCCATCAAATTTATTCTTTTAATTGTCAATCTGGAGATTTAGTAAAGGCAGCTAAACATTGTGTGACAACTGAAACTGACATTTTTCGGACCTTTCAGCACATAACCAGTTGGTTTGCTACCAATCGTTGGTTTGCTACCGAGCTTCCGGGATTTGGGGATTTGCTGTAAAGCAATGTTGACTTGCCACAGCTGAAAGTGCAGGTCATGTGGCTTTGAAAAGTCTTATTTTTTCCTCATAAACAATTATGGAATATTATTATCTCATAGAAGACACAATAGCCTAAAACAGTTTTGGCATGCCGCTCTAAGAATCATGTCGACTAGTCATTGATCACGTGACATTAACAATTAGAAGACAGGTGAGGACCCCAGTGGGTCGTTGCAGCAAACATCATCATCAAGTGTGTTGAAATACTTCACTAAAGAATGAAGTCCATACTACCGTGACATGTCAGTCCTCAAATACAACTTAAGTACTACTGCAATGCATCTGAAAAGACGGACGCTAACGCTAGCAGAGGATCAGTCCAAATCCTCTGGACAGCAGTCAGTTAACAACTTCACCAAATGTCCTGTGGTAACAGCGAGGAGGAGGCTGCACATCAACTATTTGGTAAAGTTGTTAGACCTTTAGTTGCAGTACACGGAGAAGGCCTCAGAGAAATACTGGCTAAACTATCCCATCTTCCAACACGCTTTTTGTGGTGCTGCCTTTTTTTTATACAGGCTATACATATCTGCATCTCACAGTATGTAGCACATGAGCTGTCACCAACAGCAGAACCAACTGTGGTGTTTGTGGTATTTGAAGTTCCTTTTTCCTGCTGCAGTACCCGACACATGTCAGTAGCGTAAACCTCTGCTGCACTTTGCCTCAGAGCTATGCCAATGGCCACCGTGCAAAGCGCAGTTCATGTGTAATGTCGTGGCAAATTATTCATTTGGGACACCACTGCACTTGACTTGAAAGCGCAAGGAGCGGTTTGGCAGAGGGAAGAAATATGGGGCAGCATTAGACCTGTCTCACATGGCATTTCAGCCGTTCAGCCTCTACGGCGTTTAAATGTAAAAACGTTTACCTCGCACGGATGCCGTCCGTGTGCAGTTGTACAGAATGGCTAATTCTCCAAAAGTGGTCCACACCGCTATCGTTGTGAGCAGTTTGTTATGTTGAAACACGTCCAGCTTCCCATCTGTAGATATGAAAAGAGGGCAATCAATCACCACATGTAGGTCACAGACAAACAGAGCACAAGAGATGGACACATGCCACAAGAAGAACTGAATGACATTTAAATTTGATTTGATTCATTCAGGGAGAACAAGATGGCTCGTTGTAATCATCAACATCTGTTGAGTAAAACCATTACATCTTCCTTTTCATGATTTCTCCTGTTGGCTGAAACAACATTAATTCCAGGAGGTAGCACAAAATATTTAAAAGCCAAGGCCAAAACTGCTAAATGTAAGAAAGAAAAGAAAATGAGAATAATTTCAATACATTTCTAACTTCTTGAATCAGACAAGACAATGAAGATAAGTTGCTTCCCGTCTTCCTTTCCTCCCTCCTGCCATCTGTACACGTCTATTGTTAGCACAACACAAAACACTGCATGCATTTTCTTTATCTTTTATTCCATCTGTGACTAAAAAATGGATTTTAAAATTACATTTCCAGACTAAAGACTTTATTTGCGCGATTGTAATCAGTGGCCCCTGACATCTGCGTGAGTATTTAGGGGCTCCATTAGTGAATAATCATTAATCATGAGGAAAGCTGTGTTGGATTCAGCACAACATGTCATAGATTCACAGGAACATCGCAGCTGACGCCCTCTTTTATTATTTCCCTTTGTTTTACAGAGGTTTATGGAAGATTTTTGAATTCCCCTCCTGCCAAGAGCTGGTAAACTGGGGGGGATGTATGACTCTGATAGCTGCCAAGAATCCAATTCACCAGCCAAAATAATTTACATCCACGTTCTTCAAATCAAGCTAGTTAACCTCTTAAACTAGTTTAAAAGCTTTCAGAGTGGAGCCAGTCAAATGGTTGCTCGATGCAAAGCTGCTGTTTGCCTTTTGATTTAATTGGCCCGTGGTGGGAGATGCTGTGCAGTAGCCAGTAACGTCAAAGAGCACCAAAAAGACCACAAATAATCGTCTCAAATTGCTCCACGGCAGGTGGCTGTGACGTTTCTGCCAAATTCTGTCGCTAATTAACTTTCCTCAGTTACTGCTAACTTACAGTAGAGCCAAATAAAAATAATCACACATAATCACAGAGGTAGACTTCAAAATGAAAACTGGCTTTGCAGTACAGAGCTTCAAACCACATGTTTCTCGTAAAGACAGTGGACGGAGCTAACGTTCGTTGGACTGATAGTGTCACTTATGACACTTTGGATCGCTTGGAAGGGAAGTTCAAAACACACCTGCGTTTTCTTAATGCCATATAGCAGGTTCTGCTAAAGAGAATGAAACAGGCATCTTAGAGATAGACACTGTAAACTAAATTAGCCGAAAATGGAGCCACCATACACCTAATCTGTCCTTCCTATGTTTAAATAGTGTATATTTACTTCTATTTTAATTTCTTGCAGAGCTGTACATATGCACATCTTGTGTATATTTTTGCTGTTACTATTGTATTAATTTAATTACATTTTTCATCTACTTTTATTTTTACTGTTATTTAACTGTAATGCACTTATTATTTGTTTTCTGAGCAGTTTTCTAGAGTTTTATTTATATTTTTTAATGCGCAACTGAGACAAAATAAATGCTCTAAGTCTAAAGTCTAAAGTCTAAAGTCTAAAGTTTTAAGTCTAAAGTCTAAAGTCTAAAGTCTAAGTCTAAGTCTAAGTCTGAAGTCTGAAGTCGGAAGTCTGAAGTCAAAGTCTAAAGTCTGAAGTCTGAAGTCGGAAGTCTGAAGTCAAAGTCTAAAGTCTGAAGTCTGAAGTTTGAAGTCAAAGTCTGAAGTCTGAAGTCTGTAGTCTGAAGTCTGAAGTCAAAGTCTGAAGTCTGAAGTCTGAAGTCGGAAGTCAAAGTCTGAAGTCTGAAGTCTGAAGTCGGAAGTCAAAGTCTGAAGTCGGAAGTCTGAAGTCTGAAGTCTGAAGTCGGAAGTCAAAGTCTGAAGTCTGAAGTCAAAGTCAAAGTCAAAGTCAAAGTCTGAAGTCTGAAGTCTAAGTCTAAAGTCTAAAGTCTAAAGTCTAAAGTCTAAAGTCTAAAGTCTAAAGTCTAAAGTCTAAAGTCTGAAGTCAAAGTCTGAAGTCTGAAGTCAAAGTCTGAAGTCTGAAGTCTGAAGTCAAAGTCTGAAGTCGGAAGTCTGAAGTCGGAAGTCAAAGTCTGAAGTCTGAAGTCAAAGTCTGAAGTCTGAAGTCTGAAGTCAAAGTCTGAAGTCGGAAGTCTGAAGTCGGAAGTCAAAGTCTGAAGTCTGAAGTCAAAGTCAAAGTCAAAGTCTGAAGTCTAAAGTCTAAAGTCTGAAGTCGGAAGTCAAAGTCAAAGTCAAAGTCTGAAGTCTAAAGTCTAAGTCTAAAGTCTAAAGTCTAAGTCTAAACGTCTAAGTCTTAGTCTGAGTCTAAAGGTTTCAAAGGCACAGACACAGATTCACTGAAACAAGGCTGAGAAATCTACAAGTCAAGGTTTGCATCTGTGCTCATGTTAAATGTTCTGTAAATAACTGTTTGTTTTTATATATATGAGATGAAAGCTCCAATGTGAGATGAAACACAGTTATTTGGAACAATGCAACACCTGCTGGTGCCTGAGCTCGTCTTCCTCATAACACACAGGTTTGCATGTCTCTTTGCATCTTGTGGGACAACATGTGTCGTGCGTTGTTTGGCTAGAAGGTGTAAGAATTAAGAATGATCTCAAGTAATCTCAGCTGCTGCAGGCGGTGAAAAAGAAAAACTCATTTTCCAGACGTTTTCTTTTTTTCCCCCCAAACTGAATTCCCGACTAGGGAGGCGAAGATCAAACAGGAGTGAAGCTACCTGCCAGGACAAACAGATGGTTCCCATGCTCCCCCTGCTTGATGACGTACTCTCCCTGCTGGTAGGTGCGCTCGTACATGCACTCCACCATGTCTTTGATCTGCTGCAGCTCCAGCCTCTTCAGGTACTGGTTCTTGTTCAGGGCGTCTGTCAGCAGCCTCTTTACGCTGTCACACACAGGAAAAGAGAGAGAGGTTAACGAGACGGCTTTTCCTTTCCTTTTTTTTATGGCGGCGCTAGTGAGTGTTGTGCCGTCTGAGGATGAGAATGCACAGTCAGTCCTCTGGAGGGACTGAATCACGGAGAGAAATTACACGGCACGCCACTTGATTTATGAGGTGGAAACGCTCTAGAGCTTTAGATATTTGATTTAGTTCTTTTAGAGTAGAGAGAAAATATTAGCAGAGAACCAGAAGAAGAAAAAACTGACACTACTTTCATTGATCCACAACTGTCTTTGTATATTTATATTCAGATAAAGCGATTACATCTTCCTTCATTCCTTTGACGAGGGTAAAATGTTTAATATAGACACTTACATGTAGTCGTATACTAATCGTTTAAACACTGTAGAGTTTCTCCAATGGTGTTCTGACTGTTTTCCTTAAAGGGGAACTACTTGTTCAACCTGGACCTTATTTCTGGCATAAAATACGATTTGGAGAATTTGTAGTAATTCGGGAGATATTTAGATCTTCATATATCCATGTGGTGGGAGTGAGTGGGGCACCGAAACAAAGCCTCTAAATGATGTATTATCTGCTACGAAACTCATTCCTTTCACCAATATTTTATCGTACGCTAGCGTTTTTCCCCGTTGAGTCTGGTAATTTGCTACAGTAAAATATTCAGCCATGTTGCAAAAAACTAGCAGTAGCAAATTACAGGTAAAGCCGACAGTTGCAGGTGTACACGTGGCGCTCAGAGATGACATCATTCAGGTCAGAAGTCATCATCTGGGGTCTGTAGGTCAATCTACAGACATCGAATGTTGATAGCAGCTAACTCCGGACTTGACGGGGAATAGCACTAGCGTACGATAACAAAATATTTGGTCAAATGAACAAGTTTCGCAGCGGATAATGCGTTATTTAGAAGCTGCGTTTTGGTGCCCCATTCACTCCCACTATATGGATATACGCAGATTTAAATATCTCCAGAAGGAATACAAATTACACAAAAGTTATATGGGTGAGTATACGACCATATTTTATGCCAGAAATAATGTCCAGGTTGTAAAAAACAGTAGTTCCCCTTTAAGTGTTCTTCTGTTCTGCCATGGTATACACTTTGCTTCTACCACCACTGTCTGACTGACAGATTGTGTGCACTTACGTTACCAAGCCACCAGAACGCCCACATCCACATTACTCACCACATTTTTAGCCTGCATGATAAATATTTTGTCTCCTGTGAAAATGACGACTATCTGCCTCTGGGCCCCGTTCCGACAATGAATCAAGCGAAACGGCAAAAAAAAGAGAGAGACACAGAATCATCGTGAGCTGTCAAAGTTCACAGATGTGCGTTTTAACAGCTGCAGCGAGAGGCCGTAAGAAGACATCACTTCCTTCGCGGGGAGCTGTAAACTCGAAAAGGTTAAGAGCCACAGTCGGATGCCAACTGTAGATCACCAGAGCGCGGTGGATGCGGTGGGTGGTCTGTTTATCCACCTTATCGAGGGCGATAAATTATCACTTTGGGCTTCGTAAAACGAGAGCAGATGATCCTTTATTTTTCAGCCCACATGCTTTTCTTCTTCTCCCTCCCGAGCTGTGCCATTACCGGGCAACACGCTACCGCCATTCACAGAAGATGAGTGTTATGTTTCAAAGGGCCAGCAGTGTGCATGAGGGTACCAGACTGCCTCATTTACATTAGCTGTGATTATATAATCCATGTTGGGCTTATTAGCAACACATGTTTTAAACATGAGGACTGCGTGTTAGCGTTTATTCGCTGTGCCGAAGTTGTACAATCAGAAGAACACTTGAGATGACAAAAGGCAAATTTGGCTTTCATGTTTGGAAAAAAAAAACGAACGAAGCTCGACGTCCTCATTAAATAACCCTTTGAGTTGTTTGATTGGCAGAACCAGTAGTGTGCACACATGTCACGGGGTTAACGAGGGGGTCACGCGTTTTGGAATCTTTAAGTCGGGTTTGTGCAGTTTTCAGAAGCAAATGTAAAACACGGCTCTGTTATTATTTAACACGGTTATTGTGTTTGTTCTGGTTTAGTCTGTAAAAGAACAAAAGCCAGATCGGAGGAGATCGACTGAAGAGACGTGGGCAGCATGTGTGGACTGTGCTGCAAGAGTGTTGAAGGTAGACTTCATACCAAACACAAATATAATTATGTGTATATATATGTATATTCTTTCGATTCCTCACAAACTGTCGTTGGCGGTTGTTAATCCAAGAGAAAGACTGTGTCAGAGGGTTTCAAACCAGGTTAGTGATTTATGAATGCGACCTTCAGTGGCCAAAGGCTCATTTAAGGCACTGCGGGACATAGACACCATAACCTATGAGGCCAAAGCCGAGGGAGCCATTTATACTTGTGCTTCGTCAGTCTGGCTCGCTCTGTAACAACACCACCCAAACACTAGTTGGCGCTGTGTCTCTTTCGCCAGACGGGTTCATTGTTTGTTTCTACTTCCTGCTTCAACAATGGCGACTAAAATGAATTTTCAAAGAACCTCCTCAGTTAACTTTTCTTCAATGTCTTCCATTATCATTGATCCAAAACAATCAATTCGTAAACTGCGGAGATGGAGAAGCAGCCGGAAATACTAAAGCAGGAAACAGGCTACTACCAGCTGGACCAATCACAACTCTTGTAGTCTGCATCGAAATGATGCATAGTTACATTTCCGGGGAGGTAGGGTCCAGGCTTTCAGCGTAGCTATGGTGTCAAATTGATGCAGATGCATAAATCGCCTATTAACGTGAGTAGCTTAAGGAACTCTTAATGCGTCATTTTTTGAGTCTTTGAATCTTAACGTTCCTGCGAGAAAACATCTGAGATGAGTTTCCTTAAACTGAGTATATGCATAAATCAATATATTAACGCTTATGGTGAAGTTTAGTTTTATATAATTTTATAGGAGCTCCAGTTTTTTGGAGAGAAAGAACCACTTCATGACTTCGTCCCATTCATTTTAAGCGGTAAACTTGGACATGACCAAAAATGTGTGGACACCCAAAGGCTGCACATCTTCATCAACATCTGGTTTCTTTTACTACTCTTCTGCTCTTCTGGTTTCGAGCTTTCTTCGTTGTGTTGGAATCGGCCGGTGCGTCAGTGAAGTTGGGCGATGGTTCCGGAGTTAAAAAGGTGATGGATGGGGTTTGTGAGACGAGACAAACTGTTGCCACAAAGTTGGAAGAAATGTAACGTATAAATGATGACTGTTTGACATTAAGGTTTCCCTTCATTAGAGAAACCAAGTAGCTCCCGTGCAGATGTATCCACGTAGTTTTTCTGACCTGTCTGAACCTGAAAACAGTCTAAATGGAAACCTGATGGAGATCCGTCAAAGCTGGAACATCTAGCACTGAATAGTGTTTTCATAACAGGCATTCTGCACGTCACCAACACTAAACCCTTTGGTTCTTATCCTTCTCATCTTCCACTCACCACATTCTCCTTCGTCTTTTGAGATCTCGTCCACAGACTGAGCCTCGGGGTATCATCAACCTACAAATTTTATATTTTATACTTTTCCCATAAAGACAAACATCTCACCTTGCGTCCTTCGGCACTCGCGCCTTCTCAAAGGAGAACTTTGGCAGGCCGCTGGAGTCGTATGTCCTGGATGTTGGCTCGGCCGATACCCCTGCTTTGGCACCTTTCCTCCTGTTGAGGGTTTCTTTGATTCGAACACTGAGGTTGGGGCTGCCCTTGCCGCCGGCCCTGACCGAAGCGGCCCGGGAAGACAGGCCCGCTGAGGCCCCGCTCCTCATGGCGTCCTGCAGCTTGTTGAGCTGGATGCACTTGCTCTGCAGCTCGTCGCTCAGCTCGCCGAGGACTTTGGTCTGTTTGGCCAGCTGCTCCTGGAGTCCTTTGATCTGCTGCTCCTTGGCGCAAAGCTCCTCATCCTTCCTCTTGCCCTCTCGCTCCAGCTCCTCCACTCGGGCCCTGAGGGAATCCAGGGACGAGTTTTTGAACCCGCAGACGTGATCTTTGTGGGCCCGGCCGTTGGAAGCGGAGCCGTCGGTGTGTTTGTAGCGCTTTGATTTCACTGAACCGTTCCCCATCTTATCACCTGGGCACACGGGAGAAATCAGAGTCTGTGTTTACTGAAATGATTGCAAAGCTCCTCCGACAGTACGGTGACATTTAGCTCAAAAAAAAAAGAAAGAAAAATATCTGTTTGAGTCAGCTGTGAGGGAGATTTCAAACAGACAGAAGAGAGAGTGAGAAAGATGAAGAGAGAGCGAGAGAGAGGAGAGTGCAACCAAATCAGTATATAATGGTCAATGAGCGTGTCCTGCCCATTTATTATTTAGAAGGCAGGAAGTATTGCATTACATGAACAGTCACTCTCAATGTGCTCACACAAGAAGCGGCGAGAGAAAGCTCGGGGAAGCTCGAAATGAAGACGTCAGAAGAAATCAAAGTGAGAATGAACTTCTAAGGCATGTTTATTTCCACATGGAGGGGGGTAAAATGCCGGAGAACAATCCTGGTTCTGTTGTGAGGGGCAGTCGCCCACTCACACATACAGTAGTCTTCATTCATGACATTCCAGCTGGGACAGCGTCAGATCAGCCTGTTCTCCTGCACTTTATCCTGAAATTCAAAATCATTTGTCAACCTATTTAGAAAAAAACTGCTACATTAAAAAAACAACCTAGGTTTTATTTAATTTTGTTTTGATGGCACAAAACACTTCCAGTGGGGATTAAACTACTGACGAGCGAGAGTCATTTTTGACTTTAAATTGAAGAGGTAATACTTCCAGCACCTAAAGAGGAGCGTGCACCTGCAACTTCCAGTGCCTCGTCATTCTTCTTCTCTTTAGGCGCCAGTGAACAATGAATCCGTGCAGATCAGAGGACACGTCCTCAGCCTCTTACCTGTTTAGTTTTCAGAGCCGGCGAGAAGGAGGGGGGAAAAAAACAAAAAAGAAAAGACGATTTTAAAATAATCCGTTTGCACATCCGAGCATCAGCAGAGGAGCGGTCCACCTAAAACGCGAGCCGCATCCTCTCTCCTCCCCTTCAGTCTCTCTCTCTCTCTCTCTCCCTCTCTCTGTCTCTCTCTCCTTCCTCCCTCGGCTGTCCGTGTGGCGCGTTGTGGCGCGCGAGGCGACCGCGTATGATTGGCAGGTCAGGTGCGAGTGACGTCAGTTTTCGCTAATGAATAATTTAACTTTTTTATTATTATTATGAAAATGTTAATGAATGCCTTTTTAATCTCCATTGACATGAGGCTGTCTTTAAGGAGTGCGCGTGTGTGCACGCGTTAGACCTCCTTCCCACATATGCGCGCGCACACAAACTCGCGTTCCTATTTCTGAAACCACTTTCCATTGACATAATGCATTTCCTGGCCTCTTAGCCTAGCCCTAACTGCCTCAGCTAACTACGTGACCCTCATCCAACCCGTAACAGTGACCTTCACCCTAAAACCAAGTCTCAGTAGCCCTCGGAAAGTTGTGAGGCCTAAAACTGTGTTTTATGTGTACTTATACGCTTGATTTGATCAGATTTTACTTGTTTTTGTCTTTAGCATTGCTGATCTGAGTCACCAAGCATGTTCTGCCACCTGAAAGTCATGTTTTTATACACTGATCAGCAGGGGCGCCGCTAGGGATTTTGGGTCCCATGAAAAGAATCTTTACAGGGCCCCCCAACACAGCGATTATACATACAATTATGTATTTTAATGGTATTTTTCATCATATCATACCATTTCATCATCATTAGGGGCCTCTCTGGGCCCCCCTCAATCATGGGCCCCTAGAATTTGTCTCCTTACTCATGTCAACACCTTGTACTGTTCATGTTTTGTTTTAGTTTTTAGTTGTTCCTAAAGCGTTTTTGTGTGCATCCTCCTGCTGGGGATGTCTGCTGCCATCAAGGAGTGTCATGGCTATGTGGTTGGGGGCGGCGGGGGTTGGTCTGGTCTCGGTGGGTGCTACATGTCTAAGTAATATCCACATGAATGAATTCAAGGTCTGCTTCCCAGCAATGTTATTTACTTGTTACCCGGTCATAATGTTATGCCTGATCTATGTTTATCATTTATATGAAAACAGTTTGAAGCAAGATTAACCACAAGAGGAGGTTTAGCACAGGCAGATGGGCAACATTCGTGGCTATGGTGCAAATTCTTTTAATCTTGTATCTTTTAAACATCTGTCTGCTGCCGATGGGGCCACAACGTTGAACAGAAAAGGTGACATCGGGGCAAAATAAAGTAAAAAGATTCGGAAAATCCCAGCAGAGCGATGGCACGGTTCAGTTGCTCAGTGCAACTTTTAATCCGATCGCTTTCCCCTCTTGGTCTGCACGTGGTCCATTTTACTTTTGGCCAAATTAAAGTCTGGACTCGGTGCTGCAGTCCTACACATCCAGACATGATTAATTGGTTTTCCCAGCGTGTTTGTCTGTGCCGGTCTGAGCAGCCTGGCCTGCGGCAGATTTCATTGACGGGGTCAGAACAATAATGGCAGGTGGCCAAAGCTGATTCATTTGCGGCAAAATAACAATCCAGGTCACTGACTCCCAAAACTGAACCTGAGAGGAATGCGAGAGGCTGTCAAATTATGTGAGGACATACAGTACGTTGAATGAGATCTGAATGTTCACAATAAATTCATTCAGCCCGCTCTGTAATCTC
The DNA here is from genome assembly GCA_005024645.1 of Planiliza haematocheilus. NCBI lineage: Eukaryota > Metazoa > Chordata > Actinopteri > Mugiliformes > Mugilidae > Planiliza > Planiliza haematocheilus. Next base: position 140,095 of record SRSE01000350.1, on the reverse strand, counting down.
CAAGTGCTTGGATGGGGCTTCATTAAGCTGCTCAGGGGTACTTTGGCAGAACACATCCTCACCTTGGTACCAGTGAGCATTTCCGCTGCACAATGACTCAGCTGTTAACCCCTGTAGCCTCACAGGAGGGTTAGAAGGCTGGAGCTGCCCACCTGGTACCTCTCTGTTTATAGTTTGTAGTTTTGTCTGTTTGTATAAAGAGGAATTACTCTCTTTTACAACCTGGATCTTATTTCTGGCATAAAATACAATCGTTCACTCACCCATATAACTATGATATAATTCGGAGTAGGGATGTGCGCTATTCCATTGTTTACGATATATCGTCAAAAACGTTCCCCACGGTAAGAATATGTCATCCCACGATAAAAACGATAAATTCCCGTTGATGACGTATGTGGGCGACACACTCGCGGCCCAACACGTGTGGAATGCAGTCTGGAAACAGTGCGTTGGGAATTTGCGACGCTATGAAGGGGTTAAAAAGTCTGGCGCGCAAATTTCAACATGCAAGGTTTGTAAAGAAATAGTGCATAAAAAGGACAGTAACAGCACTAATTTGTTCCACCACCTCAAACACAAGCACAAACCAGAATATGAAGAAAAACAGAAAATGCGCAAGGATGCAGAAGCAGAGTCAACTTCATCCAGAGAGCCCCGGTAAAAAGAAACAACAATAAAACTTGACGATGCAGTATAGTCAAAAAGATTAGGCTGAATTGGTGTTTATTTTATCGTCATTTTTATCGTTACCGTGATAAATACCAGAAATTTTTTAGTCCATATCACCCATCCCTAATTTGGAGTCGTTGGGATGATATTTAGAGCCAGTGGAGCGCTGCGTATATCCATATAGTGGGAGTGAATGGGGCACCGAAACACAGCCTCTAAATAACGCATTTTCTGCCACAAAACTCGTTCATTTCACCAATATTTTATTATGATACCTTGTGCTATTCTCTCTGCTGTTCCTCTCTCTGCCTCCACATCCTCCTTTCAACAAGCTCCTCATCCATATACTCTGGCTCACGGTAAGGACGTCCATCATAAACAAAGTTGTCGTCCACAACCTCACGGAAAAATATTAAGCCATGATGCAATGGCAAATTACAGGTAAACAAGCTGACTGTTGCATGGGGCACTCAGAGATGACATCATCCAGGTAAGAGGTTTGTAGGTCTATCTACTTGAATTTCCCCCGGGATTAATAAAGTATCTATCTATCTATCTATCTATCTATCTATCTATTTAGAGGCTGTGTTCCGGTGCCCCATTCACTCCCATTATATGGATATACGCAGCACTCCACTGGATCTAAATGTCTTTCACACAACTCCAAATGACCGTTATTTTATACCCATGCTTTCACTTATTCAAGGCAATTCATCATTTGCAGCTAAACGTTTCTGGTAACTGCTGATCAGTCGTCTGCATTTTAACATATTCCTCAGTAGAGAACCGTTTCAGTTCTGAGATGTTGTTGGGTTTCTTTGCATGAACTCCTTGCCTCAGGTCTTTCCACAACATTTTTACTGGATTAAGGTCCGGACTTTGACTCGGCTGTTCCCAAACTTTCATTTTGTTTTTCTTTATACGTTCTTTTCTGTAGAACAGCTTGTGCTCTTGGCGTCGTCGTCTTGCTGCATGATTCAGCTCACATGCAGATGTTCTGACATTTTATTTTACAACTCACTGGTATAATTCAGAATTTAATGGTCCATCAGTCATGACAAGTCTCCCTAGGCCAGATGCAGCAAACAAGGATGTCAGCCCCCCTAGGTTTAATGGACGGGATGAGTCTGAAATGGATTGCATTGGTTGTTTGTTTTTTTCTCTAAAAATGACAACTCTTATTTAAACCAGATAATTCTACCTTGGGTGGCACTGATGCCTCACAGCAAGAGGGTTCCTGGTTCTAATAAACCGGGCCGACTGGTTCCTTTCTGTGTGGAGTTTGCATGTTCTCCCTGTGTCTGCACAAAACTGAAACACTGAGGTGGCCGAGCCTTTTTAACTGCTGCACCTAGTCACCTAGAATAAGCTCCCCAGTGACATTCTTTTACTACTGTACTTGTTTTACGGTGTGTTTTTTTTTTTTTTAATTTGTTGTTTAATCTTTGTGGGTCATTGTAAGGTGCTATATGAATAAATTACATTTACATTTTACATTTATATTTACTCTGGCTTCCTCCCACTGTCCAAAGACGTACTAGGTTAATTGGTGATTCTAAATTGGCCAGGGTGTAACTCATCTCTCATCCCTTGTGATCCTCTAGAGCAGAAGTCTTCAACGGTCTTCAAAGCTATTTTTTTTTTCTTTTTTTTTCTCCACACATTTAAATGTCTTTAAACACACATATACATAAGTAGGGGGTCCTCGCTCCATCTCTCCATCGGTTCAGGTGTCCTTGGCCTGGAAAACATTGAAGACTGCTGCCCTAGAGGACTAGCAGTTACAGAAAATGGAATGAATGTCCACAAAATATTGTCCCAATAGTCTTCTGGCTTGTCCACATGATGTTGATCAAACTGCAGATGGATAGAAATGTGTTTGTGTTTACCACTCTGCCATCACTTCATGGTTGTTCAGTGTTCTCCTCATGGTGGATCATGAACATTAATGTCAGTGTGGCCTTTAGCTGCTTAGAGGTTACCATGGGTTCCTTTGTGACCTCTCAGATGATGTGTCATGCTACTGGAGTGATATTTGTGACTTCTGTGGAGAGTAACAGTGTCCTTAACTTTTTTTTTTTCTGAAATTCTTCTGCAAATGTGAAAATCATTTCCCATCGACAAATCCAGGATTTCTTTTTCTTTTAAACACTTGGGACTCATTGAATTAACTTCAAACACTTGTGAACAGACCATGGCCTTGAAATTAACTCGTAAAACCCTAGAGATACACTTACATTTACAATTTAAAAACATGTAATATTGGCTCATTTTCTCAAATAAATAAATGCATGATCTGTGTGAAAATCAGCTAATGGTTTTAGTCATTCTTATACAGAAATGCAAAATTATGAAGGGACGGTGCTTTATTTTGTGTCGTAGAAACGTTTTTGGTTGCTGTCCCGTTAAAATCCTGGTTTACTGTGATTTGCATGGACCATGGATTTCTTTAGATAGCATGCATTTTGTAAATACTGCGGTACCTTATTAATAGATATTGTGAATGAGTTGTTAACTGTCATAATAAAGTATTCATTCACAGCTGTACTTATTACACTAAACGTTTTATTACCTCACTTTTTTGTTGTTGTTGTTTATTGTTGCGCTATCTGCAGACAGAAGGGGGTCCACTGGCGTAGTTGCACTACCTTCGTCTGGACACTAGGTGGAGACAAATATCTGTTTTTATTTTCGTCCTCCGACACCACCAGAAACTGTGACCCTCATGTACTGATCATCATGTTTTATTAGGTTATTGTATTTCTGGTTTAAATGAATTTACCTAATTAAATTCTTATCCCGATCCAGCATTTACTGTATATTCAGCACAAGTGTGTCCTTTCCAACAGGTTACTATAGCTTCCTTTTGACCTGTAGCATGCAATTTGACTTAAAGATAAGTACATTTACCTTTATTTTGAGAGTTATTTCCTATCTCTTGTGATACTGAAAGCAACATTTAGCATGAATTTCATCCCTTACGTCTGTGTGATGTGGTAAAAAGCTTCAAAACTAGTAAGTAAACCCTAAAGCTTCACTTTTTTGCTCCAATGGTTCATGAATAAATTATATTTCTAATATTTTTTTTGGCACTCATCTCCCATCCTCTTTTCCTCTTTATTTCTACTCATTCATTTGTGTGCTACTACTTTATAGCCTGCTAATTGCTGTGTGTATACCTTTATCCATCTCTTGTTTTTCTGCTTCTTTGCCCTGATGCTTGCTCTGGGCGATTCATGCAGGCTTTTGTAAAGCCTCTTGACACAAACTTTTATTGTTATTGACGCTCTAAAAATAACATTTAATTGAATAAATGGCTTTTCACACCTGATATTTTTAAACGTTCTTTTATTAACCTTGTCTTTTAAACACAACTAATCCATTTAGAAACGGCTCCTCTAGTCCATTTTAACAGTCCAAATACAAATGGGTAAAAACACAGGGAGGGGAGAAAAAAAAAGAGAGAGAAACAAACATACAGCACATGAATCTACACAACAGACCACAACAGCACTCTGTGTCGATGGAGAAGCAGCCAAGGCAAAGCAGACATCAGTCAAAAAGATTTAACTTCATACTCTGAGCCAGTACCTTGAAAATTAAGTGTTTCAAACAAACTTATATATATTAAAAAATAATTAAACCAATATCTGAGGACTACTTTTAACATGTTATGTACCTAGTACAAATTAAATAAAATGCAAAGTAAATATTGGCATCAGGAGATAATGAAGCTACACGGATTTATAAATTAAACACATTTAGGAAACTTTTTCATGATGTGAAAAAAAAATAAAAACAAAGATATATATATTTTTTTTCAAGAAAACAGAAATTCTCAATTCACATTATTCAACCGCACAAAGATCACTTCTGCTAAATGACCTCCAGGGGGCAGCACAACCACGCTCATTTATTTATTTTTCTACACTAGCAGGTGGAGCGGGAACAAAAGGGAAGGATGGGTGTCAGCTCATCGTCTCAGCAGCAGAGGGCCATTTTAACGCAGGTAGTCGGGAACAGGAGGGAACAAACGCCGTCGTGTTTCCTGTTCACGCTTAATGCTAAAGGCGTCAGTATGCTTAAAATGCAGGTTTCACTCAGAGCGTCTTACAGTCCTAACCAACGCGGCTAAACGTGGTTCACTCGTAGAAAAAAAAAAGCTTATGAATGCTGTGATTTATTTAAAGCATACTGGGACCTCAAGTCAAGATAAAAAGACAACTTAATCTTGCTTCTTTTTCGGAAAATTATAAAACTTTATACAACACAAACAAAAAAACAGTTACATATCATTATTATTTTTTTGTAAATAATGCAGCCCGTGCATTTTTTTTTTCCTGACGAAACTTAAAAAAACAAACATGAAGAGAAAGGTATGATACAAAAGGAAGGCGACATTAAACAGCTTGAACTATTTTAGCTAGCTTAATGAGAGACAACAGTGTTGCAGGTTAAGGTTCTCCGTACAGAGAGATGCTGGCTTGTGGAACCAGAGAGGGAGAGGGTAGCGTTTCTGTTGTGTTAGCCAACCAGCGGCTAACTTTGTAGCATCAGGGGGGTGGTAGAGTAGAGGGGAATCAACAACCCCAGCAACTCTGTTCGTTTATATAAGGGCAAAAATACTTCAGACCTCCATTTTACTGTGGAGATCTGCAGCGTTTTTATTCTGAAAACTAACCCGAAAAAGACTATAAAGTCATACAAAGAGATGAAAAAGAGCTGTCCTGAAATATACAGCACAAGGAGCAAAAAGAGGGGAAGGAAAGCAGAGCTCCATAGAAATCTGAAGCCGGCGGAGGGGGCCTGGGACGGGTCGGTTCGGGTGGAGTGGGGACACAAAAAGTCCTCGCCAGCCAAAGTAGAGATTGTCATTTCCCTTCCAACATGGGGATACTCAGTTCGGACAACAGCGGAGCACGGCGCGGCGCGGCCCGCTTGTTGGGTTTGTCGTCGGAGTTTCTCCGAGGAGTTCAGACTCTGCTTAGCAGAGTGGATCTGTGGATGGAAGGAAGAAAGAGGTGTCAGCAAAAACACGGGAGTCAGAGCATGTACGCCTCCATCACAGCAGGACTGAATGTTGAATGTTAATAATCAGTTTGATGCAGATACGACTTCTGTATGAAATTTAGGAAACTTGAAAACCGGATATTTTATTAAGAATTGGACAAATTTAAACTTGTATGGCATTGCAGTTCTTATATTAGTGAAAACAGATGTTGTCTTTAGATGGATCATGTTAAAATTATTTACTGTTATTGTTAAAACCTAAAAAATTATCCTGCAAAATCTAAAATGTTGGAGTAAAACAACAGATTAATGGATTGTTTTTAGTTTGGGTTGAGGAGTTTGACCCTCGGGACCTACGCCTCTACAGCGCCACCCTGTGAGGAACTATTTTTATACAGTACAATACAACAACAGGTAACTATCCAGACATTAATGGACATTAGCTGCACCGGTTTCTGGTCATTAACATAACAAACAAGTTTCAGGAGGAGTTCCTTTTTAAACCTCAGACTTTCCCTAGAACTGAAGAAGCTACTCGGATGAGCGGTGAAACGTCTTCTTGGAAATCCACTACCAAACCAAGTGTCAGCGCGTGGCTTGCAGGACTGTCAGACTCTCTTTTACGTTAAGGTTAAATATCTCATCTTTGACAGTTATGTGGTGATCTTTTATGGGAGGAAAGCATCGGAGGCGTGCTCTCCGTGTATGTCAACTGTCAACAAATGAGTATTGCTGTGTATTTAGCAAATATCTGTCTGTCTTTGCATTGTTTCATTTGATGTGCTTAACTAAATGAACTCTTGGACCACCGGTGACTCTTAAAGGAAGGCTTACGTAATGGACTGTGCCAAATATCGCATGCTGCTGCCCTGTCATGTTTACTTTACTGACTGTTATACTTCTCTTTTGCACCTGTATTATTACTTTCTCTTTCTCTTCACTAATTTCACAGACCTCCGTCACATTTCATGGAGCACTTATAAACTGCAGCAGAATTGGAAGCTGCAGCAAAAGCACGGCTCAAGTGGATTTCCAAAGATGCTGTGTGTGTGTGTTTAGAGAGACAGTCTGCCCTCAGCTCTCTTGGACAGAGTCTCTCTGCGAGCGCAGCAGCACGATCTGCTGACGTGGCTCGGCTGGAGTTAAGTGACAGATCGTGGCGCAGTGGAGGCGAGTCTCCGGGGGTTGGGAGGGGGCAGAGATGGTTGGCAGGCGACAGGAAAACGTGACCACACACACACATAAAGGCCTGAGTGGACGCGCTCCGCCTGGGCTTAACCCAAAACCTGCTCTCACCTCTGACCCCTGCCAGCAGATCTAGTTCACACGTCAAGACGGTGGGTGGTTGGGCTTGTGTGGGGTCAGAGCTCGGCCGAGAATCACGTGTTAACAAACACCGGCTGTGAATTTATGTTCGGATGCGTCTTTGTCGACGAGACGACGATAATGGTCGGTGCTGCTCGGACGAAGGAGGAGGAGGAACCGGTTTGGAAATGTTGCTTGCACGTTTATGACAGAAGGGGACTGCAAACGAGGAAGAAGAAGAAGCAGAAGAAGAAGAAGAACAAGGAGGAGGAGAAGAAGATGGGTAAGTGGAAAAAAGATGATGGAGAATGTGGGGAAGGAGGCGATGAAGAAGACAGGACTTTGGGACACGACATAAAGAATATGAAGGAGGTGAAAAAGCAGACAAAGGAGAAGAAGAAGAAGAAGAAGAAGAAGAAGAAGAAGAAGAAGAAGAAGAAGAACTAGGAGAAGCTCACGTCTGTGCTTTGCCTTTAAAAAGCTGCCGAAGCAACGATACCGCCTATGTGTTTCATCTCTCTGAACCGTCCTGACTCAGTGTCAATTAAGTTTCAGCGTGTGATGCTGAACCAGGGGGAAATGCTCCTCTGTCAGCTCTCTGGAGACGAGTTTCGAGCCAAACTGAACAAAGAGACAGTTTTCCTCCCGTCCGTCCTGTGCGGCGAGCGCGTACCGTGTGAAAATGACTGATGTCGAGTGACAGCGCGGCCCAGAAGAATGATGAGACAGTGCGCTTAATGCGTTTACTGAATTGCGCGAGAGGTCGGCGTCGCGGCGTGACCTGCATCCCTCTGGGTCTGCTTGGTCAGCAGGGAAACGGGGGCGGGCGTGATTGAAAGACTCTAAACCTCCTGAGGGTGAATGTGTAAAGAATAAAGGGGTGTGTGTGAGTGGAGGGGGGAAGGGGGGGTAATACACACCTCAGAGACTTCCATCTGTCCTTCTCCATGTTGTTCTCAGGACCTTCGCTCTCGTACGACGCCATGTACAGCGCTGCAAAGAGTAAACCAAAGATCAGTTCACGTTCGGACTATTGAAAGAAAACTACACCGGCTCAAGTTCTGATTGTTTAACTTCCCTTTCTATTCCTGGAAGTTTGTTATTCTGTTAATCTTCTTGAAACAGGAAGATGGCACTCACGGCCGAGCGGTCAGCTCGCTTCAGCTCCTGGCCTCTCGCCGATAAGGGCCGAGATAGCAGCTGGAGCCGGCGACACGCGGCTTTGATGTGCATTAAAGGAGGCCGAAACTATCTGCAGCGCTCGAGTGTGAGAGGCGAAAGATGAGTTTTTCATTTCTGACCAAGGACGACAAACCGGAAGTCCACATCTTTACCATTACTGCTGTTCTGCTCATTCAGACTTAATTTGATAATTTTGTGTACATCTGCTGCTTTCACTGTAAATAAGCACACAGGATTTATCTAATGACTACAAATGATAAGGGACAAAAGGGCAAAGTGAAATGACTGGAAATGCTGGGAGTGTTGACCATCATACAATCTAAGTGGCGCTTCCCGTGGTAATGACCTTGCAAATTTACGCAACATGTTTCACTTTCCATCACTGCAGTATCAGTCTTAGAGGAACGCTTTCACATTGGGTAATGCGCTGTTATTATTAGCCTTCTAGCTGCGTAAATCCGAAGCGCCCACCAGCAGCTTATTAGCCCAGGTCGCCATAAAGGGAAATGGGAAACACTGAGGCAAACAGCTACGCAGGAGTCAGAGCATTTCTCCATCCAGCTGGGCTCAGTGGCTTCATAGTTCATTCGTTCTCTACTCAAACTCACCATCTTCCGTGAACACCGGAGCCGTCAGCAGGTACTGCAGGATCCTGCGGTCCTTCTCAAACGGACACTCCACCTTCTTCCAGGCCATGAACTCGCTCACTTGTTTGGCAAGTTCCCAAAATTTCTGCAAATACAGAAACGCCACAAGTTAATATTCATTCGGTTTTTCGTTGCACGGCTGATGCTCCAAAAGAAAAAGGGGCGTGACGGTAAAAATGTAGATGCTAGGGGACTGCCCGCTGACCTAAAGCTCTGCGCCACGGTCACAGTCAGTGTTAATGTGTAAAAATATACAGCACAGTTTCCCAGGATAGAGTGAAAGCTTAAAATAGCGTCTGATTCATTAAAGCTGTGACCAAAACACGTGGGAGTAGTGCGTGGTCATCGGTCATAATGTTTGTGCCATGGAAACGCAGCTGAGCGTTGCGCACTCCTACTTCTTCATTCTGGGCCGGTCTTTAGGGAAGTGGCGACAAATAGAAATACCAAATCCGTTGCTATGTGTAGTAAACGCTGTGACGTTTTTTTTTTGTGACATGAAAAGTCAGCTGTTATAGGGAAGGGGGAAAAAAAACTAAAAAAAAACGAAGACTTGTTGAAATCTGTTGCTGAGGAAACTCCCACCGGGGATTTTTCGATTCTGTTTACCTCAAAGTTGATGTGCCCGTTCTGCAGCCTGTTGACACAGCCCTCGTTGAGGAAGTAGAGGTCTTTTATGAGCAGGCTGAAGAAAGGGATGACAATCTGCAAGAAGACAGAAAGAGAAAATGTCAATTCACGGGGAGGATTGGCGGGGCTTTCCGCAGCTACGGGCTCGCAGGTGCGCGCACTTCCAAAGAACGGGGGATTACGAGCTAACTAAGAGAGAAACAAAAAAAAAAAAACGCTTTCTGTTATGACCGCTGCGCCCTCGCCAGAAAAGATTTTCATCTTCACATGTGCGGTTGCGAAACAAACCATGTTCCACATAAAAACACCCTTTAAAAGTCCCTTAAATAATTCATCACCATCCTCCTACACTGATTCGGGACGCTGCGAGTCTACGCCCCAGCACAGATGTTGATGGGGAGGGAGGTGAGGAAGGAGGACCAGACTCCAATCAAATAATGGCTAAACTTTAGTTTAGATTAGTTTTTATTTTTTCTCTGTCCTGGCAGAACACCAACCATCAGGAGACAAAGCTGGAGGGTTCAATGTGGTATTTATCTGTTGCTGTGGCTCATAAAAAGCAAAAACAGAATATTTTTTTGTACTGAGGGCCGCTGCAAACTGGCACAGTGACCCAAATAAACACTGCCACCTCTTTCTCGACCGTCTCGAAGATTTTGAGACGGTCACGACGGTGGAGAAACCGTACTACTGAGCCAAAGCGGCTGTATCAGAGGTTGCGTCAGAATCGAGCATCTCCATCTCCTCTCTCGGGTTTAGTTCTTCTTTTTACGAGCCCGTCTCTTCTTCGCCAAGCCAGTGAATCCATCTCATGTGTTTTAACTCAACGTAATTTGAGCGCAGCTGACAACTAGTTAACGAGGCCTCGGCGAAGTCACAGAGTCTGAACATAATGTACGGTGAAGGGGTCTGCAGGGGCAGGATGTTGTTTACAAGGGAGGGGGGCGCGCTCGTACGCGTGGTCATGCACACACGTCTTTAGACACGGCTTTAAGAGAAAGAAAGACGCACAGCGGGAGCGGAAAGGGAGGTCGTTTTGAGGCGTTTAAGGCCTGGAACCAAAAATTCGATCTCTTATATATAAAGATGTCTTTATTAAAGGCAGTTAGAGTCTATTCTGGATAGTTGTCATCATTAAAAGATGTTTAAAATAGACTTAATTCTGATTTAAAGTGGATAAAATGTGCAATATTGGCAACTAAACTTCAAATAAATCAATAATGAGGAGATTAGCTGCAGCGTAACCTTCAGCAAATACACGGCCGCATTCATTTTTTGCACAATGGGCTGTTGCTACACAACCAAACATGACGTGCAACAAGTCTGTTTCAGATCAGCTGTTTAGCTAAAATGTGATTTCAAGGAAATGAATCAACATAGCAACAAGCGCTGGAACGTGTGCTTCCTACTGCTCGCCCTGCATGGAGCAAAGCGGTCAGCAGAAACTGGAAAAAAAGAGGCACAGTTGTTGTCTTTGTTGATCCTCTAACAGAGCCGGCAGCGCTCCGGGTGCCTGAAGGAGACCACAAACAAAAAAACCCTCCCAACCCCCTCCCTAAAAAGGAGAGGTCACGAGTGAGGACATACCAGACTCCTTGGGAACTTTCCATTTCGCGACCCCGACCTCTTGTTTCGGGAATGTTTGCATATCTTAGCTCCAAAGCACAGCCCTCACAAACCTCAGGGAGCCAGATACATATTGACAGAACAGTCTGTCTCCGTGCACACTTATACAACACATGCGATGACGTGGAGTCGGGGCAGGAGCAGGGGGGGAGAGGCTGACCACTACTGTCTGGCAGCAAGGTCCGTGACGGGTCGGGGTGGGCGACTCAAGTAGCAGCAGAGAACACTATGTGATCTGGCGGGTGGCCATGTTTTTCTTTTTTCCTCCACAACATGCTTGATGAGGAGGAAAGTCTGGGCCTTCCTCCTCATCTTGACCCTCATATAACTTGACCTCCCCTCCGAGCCGCGCCGTTATGCAACCCGCCCCCCTTCGAGAGGCTGTTGATGGAGCAAACACGATGGGAACGCGGCAGACGAGGCCCAGACATCAGCCATTCCCTTTCTGGAAGTCCGATGCCTCAGCGCGTAAGAATGAAGGCGGCGAGGCTTTACGTAACAGCAATCAGCTTAAAGCGTCCCCGCTTGCATCACTGTGATGCTTTGCTCGGGCAGAGTATTTAGTCTGAAACGCAAAAAAGGTCACGGCAGCTCTCAAGCGGTCGTATAAATGACTCTTGATGTTTGTCTCATCAAAACGCACGAAATGTAAACCGAAGTCTGGAGAGCACATGTCGAAACTTTGGTGGTTTATATAAATGCTGACTGCTGGACTCTATTAACTGCCGCCGGGAACACTTTCTCCCGAAGCAGACTGTTATTTAACAACCTAAACAAAAAAAAAAACGACAAGTCTGTTCGCCTTTCTTTAAGACGTTTCGCCACTCATCAACGTTTGTATGTTTGTTCGTATCTGAACCAAAACTGCTCGTATGAGACGCCTTCAAGAAACTCCAGATGCCTTTCTTTAATGTTTCCGCATATACCACGACCCAGAACCTTCACAGACATATTTAACAATCCCTCCGCTCAATCTAAACGTAAAAAACTAATCCCTGTTCCTTCGTTCCTGCCACGACACATTCAGTTCAGATGTGGGCCGAGCCAAAACTGCCGAGGTCTCACCTTCTCTCTGCTGCTGTTGGCGGTGATTGATCTCTGCGTGGCTCCTCTCAGCGCCGTTCTGTAGTTATAGAAATTGCTGGAAGGATCCATCTGGTGCTATGGAGAGAGAGAAAGAGATTAAGAGTTAGTTTGAGGACAAGCCAACGTCTGGGCAAAGCTCTGAAAGGAGAGGGGAACTGATGGGCCAAGAAGAAGGACTACGTTCTAGGTGTTAGCAGAGAGTCATTGAGGAACATCGTGAAACTTCCAAGAGAAGCTATCGTTAATAACAGATTTGGTTTTTTAGGTTTCTAGTCCTGCGGTACCTTAAATGACCCCTTTACCCTGTGGCCCAGTAACATTTACACCTGATTGTCTGAGGGAGGAGGGAGGGATCCGTAGATGCATGATGCCACAAACAAACAGAGGAGAAAGCTCCACACGGTCACGCAGCAAATGAAGGTAGAAAGTTCGACACAAAGGCTCAGAGGGACAAAAAACATGAGGGCAAAGGAAATTCACCGACTGACAAAGAGAAGCACCGATAGAAGGAGACGGCGGTAATCTCCAGCGAGACGCGAAGGAAACCCAAAGAACCGGAGCCTTTTGAAAACCTTTCAGGTGCCGCAGAGCGTCCCAGTCTGACTCGTCAGATCTCTTATTTCAAAGGCGTGACTGACGGCGCGTCGGGCTCATTGAACGTGCAGCGTGCAGCGTTTTCTCGGATTCCACGAGGAGGAACGGGAGGTTGTGTGATTCGTGCACCTCGACAACGAGCTGACTGGCTGCCGGACCCGATCCACGTTCAGTGTTTGGTGTCAGACTGGTTGTTTGTTTGTTGCCGTCTACTTGAAGAGCGGCTTTGTGGGGAGACTTAAATCCAGGCCTTTGAACATGTAACGGTGTCAAAACCTATCCTCAACAGACGCCCAGGGAGAATCTGCACCGTGTGTTTTAAACTTACACCAAAAAAGACGCCGAGGCGACGTTTCAAGAAGTGCAGTGTGTGTGTTTTTAAGGTAGAAAGCTTCAGCGGCTGATCGTGACTATGAGTTGGAGTTGAGTTCACATGTTCGTTTTCCGTGAACTGGGCTGAAACGCGTTTACTGTCATTGTTTTTGTGCAGTAATGTGAGAATTGTGAGTCACGACGAAGTCCCCGCTCTCCCACTCAAGATCCATGAACCAAGAACTTTCACCGTGACCACGTTTGTGTTTGATGCGCTTAATGATTTACGGACAGAGGAAGCTCCCCCACACGCCCGCAGCATGATTAGTCACCAGCCTCTTATAGGTGTGGACATAAAAGCAGAAAAACTTACACTCAGGAGGAGATAACAGAATCATTTCGTGCAGATTTTTTTGAATAAAAACGCATTCTCTCTTTAGCTGAATACTAAACTCAAGCTTACCTCTAAGATGTCAAACTTGGCCGTTTTGACTTTGCTCCAGGTCTTCTTCAGCCGAGACACGGGACTCATGTTCATCCCAGCTGCAAAAAAAAGAGACAATGAGTGAGCAATCACACATCCGAGCAAACACCCAAACACGATCGCATCACCACATGGCATTTTCCCATTCACTCAGACAGACGCACATCCCCCCCTCCCCTCCCCTCCCCTCCCCTCCCCTCCGCCCTTCCTCCCGTGGCGGTCGCCCCTTCGCGCCACCCCTCCCCTCCCCTCCCTCCAGCCTCCCCTTTTCTTTCTTTATGTCGTTTCTTCTGATGCACAATGGAGTTAACGCGAGCCTCGTTTCCCTCTCCTAGCGCTCTGCTTCCCATATGCTAATCCTCTGTGTGTGTGTGTGTGTGTGTGTGTGTGTGTGTGTGTGTGTGTGTGTGTGTGTGTGTGTGTGTGTGTGTGTGTGTGTGTGTGTGTGTGTGTGTGTGTGTGTGTGTGTGTGCTTGGCGAAAGGTCACGCACCGAGGGGTCACCGTCGGAGCAGGTACTCCAAAAACCAGAGTACACAAAAGAACTCTGGTCCGTGGACAGATGTAAAACTCTAAACTAGCTCCTCGTCCCAGGAGACGCTTTGGGTTTTAGTGCTGCAGGGTGAAACTGGACGAGGACTGCGACCACGGCGGCATGTGTGACGGTGTGTGTCAAAGACAAAGACACCAGTGTGTGTGTGTGTGTGTGTGTGTGTGTGTGTGTGTGTGTGTTTGCAGACAGGTGTTAGCTGTGGTAGGAGCCCCGTTGGGATAAACACTCCTCCCCCTTTATGAGAACATTAATGTGGAGTTAATGTCATTTCCTCTTTTATTTAAAGGGTCAGTTCACCCAAATAGTGTTGGGACATCCTCCCGGTCCACTGGGGCTTCCAGCGTTCCCCTCATTTAAGTCTGATTTTGATTCAGTTATCTTCTTATCCATGCAGATATCTCCAAATCTTGTGCTCTCTGTGGGATCTAGCCCTTTAAGAGATGAGGTTGGAGCAGAAAGATTTGCCCGGAGGTGCTTTCTCTCCCTTTCCCAGGGGACAAGGACAGCTGGCACTCCCCAATATTCTCTCCTCATCACCCCATCCAGCCTCTCTACCTCTCCCTCCCTCCCTCCCTCCCTCTTCTCTTGTGTGCTCACTCCCTCTCTCTCTGGTCAGTGCTGACCATCTGCCTGAGTTTGTTCTGTGTCCTCCTCCCCCCTCCTCCCCCCCTCCTCCCTCCTCCTTCCTCTCCCTCTGTGCTGGACACAAAGATCCTCTGCTTTTCCACCTCCCCTCAGGCCTGGGAGGACGATCAGATGGGCACTCTCCTGGGCCGTCGGTTGTCTCGTGAGCTTCTGCGTAGTCTTATTCATGTAGTATTGATTCAAACTAGGTCGTTTTTGTTTTTTTTGTTTGTTTACGCACACTTGCTCCAGGAAGATGCAAGCCCAGCTGAACGCCCCACATGCAGACAAAAGTGATTTGATCTGATTTGACAATAGCCCTGTGAGACTACACCTGTTCTTTAGGGGCTAAAATACACCGGAGACGTTTGTAATATTTAAGCAGCTGTCAAATAAGCTCAAAGTATGTTATGGTCTGTAGCCGACCAAGAACACAATTATCTAACCGAGGATTATTAGACTGAAATACATCATTTCGAAATTGAACTGAGGCGATGTTAGGACAGGTTCACGATTTTTACTGAACCAACAAATTGCATTTACCGACAACCGAAAACAAGAAACACTCTCCGGTGTTTGAGGAATGTGTTTGCAGAAATGACAACGGGAGAGAACATGAGCGGAAGGCAAGTCTGAATGAGATCATTCAAACCATGTGACGTCCAATCATTTCATTTTTTGGCTATTAAGTTTATTAAACCATTGTCTTACAAGTCACTCAAAGGCTAATTTTGGCCCCTTTTTAAACGACTGCGTTCTAAAAGAATCCCGTCACGAATCAAGCGTAAATCATGAGTAAATCACATTGTTTTAGAGGCGATTGGACTCACATATGATGGCCATGAGGGAGTTAAAGTTGCCGATGTTGAAGCATTCCCGCGCCACATCAATGAAGAACTCGATGACTCGGGCTCGGTGCTTCTTCTTTACTGGCTGTTAACAAAAAAATAAATAAAAATTAGATTAGGCTCGAGGACTGGATTGGTAAATATGTAACCGAAGAGGGAATTTAACAACATTTATTACATCTAACACTGGTTTAATGTAGTTCTGGGATGTCAAATGTAAGAATTTCTGTAATCCAGTTGGAGGTTTATTCTGCAGCTGCATAAAAAGTGAGGATTGTTATTTGAGAATAAACCGTTTGCCACTCACCATGCAGATCTCTGTAGCCACCAGATAACTGAGTCTGTTGAACCATTCCACGTAAGCCTCCAGGTTGCTGGCCTTCTTGTGGTCACTGAAGCAACTCTGCAGCAACAACAACAACAACAGACTTTCAATTAGCATTTAAGTTATTTGCAAAGCAAAACTGGCGCAGAGCTGGATAAAAAAAATAGAGCTGATATTTGCCTTTTTTTTCCTTCCTCCTCCTTCTCAGCCAATGCATCGCTGAGCATGAAAAATAAACTCTTGGCTCGGCGGAGCCCTGAGGAGCCAATCACTCTCAGCTCACTCTCTGCTGCTTTTTACAAGCTCAATAGTGGCCGGCATTATTCACATTATGCATGCTGGTCCTTTGTACGGATTCCTCTTGATCTAATTCCACACATTCCTTTGGCCTTACGCCACTCGCCCCCACGGAGGGTTTCCTGCCGCTGGACGTGTCAAATTTTAACGTGGGGCTGCTCCCCTGTTTTCAAGTGGCTCGTCGGGTGAGGGAGGGGTACGAGGCCGGCTAACCTGAGGCACAAAGGCAGCCTCGACCCCCCTCCCTCATCTCCAAAAAAAGGGCCTGTTGCCTAGCAGCCCAACGCCAGACAACGAAAACCTGCCGCCCGAATCGCACACCCCTTCCCGTGGCAAACCCTGGAAACAGTGGTTGCTAGGAGATGAGGTGCATGCATGCCCGTCTAATCCCAGCCACTGGGATGATTTGAGGAAATTGTTGCTGAGGTGTGTTTGAGTGTGTGTGTGAGAGAGAGAGAGGAGCGGATATTTGGTTTGCTGCTGCTGCTGCAGTCTGGAAAACACCTGCCCTCGCTTTGACCTGCGCGACAGACAGCGACTCTGTTGTATAAACTTAACATCTGTCTGGAGGAGAAACTAGGTCGCCCCACTTACGTCTGACCTACGCCAGACAGAGACCAATCTGGATTACATAACTTGCTATATGCCTTCTTATCGGCGGATGTATTCTTAGGAAAGCACGCAGACGTTACCTTATCGTTGTCCAGCGGGTCTTTCTGGACGAAGGCCTGGACAAATTCTTCAGGTCCTATGTAACTCAGTCTCTCCTGAAAAGGAAATAAAGGAAAATGAGTTGGCATCTCACTAAAAACACGGAACTTTAAATGGTTATGTCTTTAAAACGACTGTTTCAACCAAATTTTGACTCAGTGCTACTGAAAATGGTAGACTCCTTCTATCTCTCACCTTTTGAGATACATTACAAACTCCTGATTAAAGCCATTTTTCCAGGCTGACTGATTTGTTAACTGACAGATAATGAATGCTGTGCTGTAGTCCAACAGCGCTATTTGAAATGGAGGAGGAGCTGTGGTGTTCAGTTCGACCACCGCACTGATTTCTAATCCATCACACATGTCAGGTCTGCTCGCTTTCTCTCTGGCATCGAGCTGGTTGCGAGTCGATGCGAGTGTGAGCCACTGGCAACGGTTAAAACAGAATCTTACAATGCGACGGATGAAAATTAGCCTTCTGGGAAAGTCCGGAAAATTCGGCTTCTTATGATCAGTGTTAAAAGCATAAGTGTAAATAAAACTTCGTTAATCCTCTCACCAGCTCTATGTGCGTGAGCTGCTGTGCGACAGTGAAGGGGTCGTTGCAGATGGACAGCATGTCCCTCTGTATCGCCGCCTGGGGCTTCGCTTTTAGAGCCGTGAGCCGCTCGGCCGCCGTGGCGTTGATCTTGACCAGCGCCTCCTCGTACTGGCTGAGCACCGTCAGCCTCCGGATCAGGCCCTGGCTCATCTGGCTGACTGCCTTCCGGTAAACCTGTTGAAGCGACACAGAAATTATGGTTAATTCAAGTTTAGGAGCGCACAATCTTTCAGGAACTTAACCTATTCCTTAATGAACATCTTCAGAAAGGGTGTTTCCATCTTATCAAGGCTCTCTTTGGATCTGGGGCACCTTTACCCTCACTTTTCTGTGTGCTGATGGTTTGTTTCCATTCCACATCAATGTACAGGTTGGAAAATGAGGCCAACAGTAAAACTGTGCCACTTTTCCATTAGTTTTTCTTGGCAGACAGCACAAGGAGACACATATCTAAACAACAACAAGACTGGAATGTGATGTACATTTGAACAAAATGTCCTGTGGTGAGCGTGAAGCCACTTTGTTTAGCTCATCTGAAGGTATTTCCGGACAAATCCATGATGGAAACGACGCAAGTCAGAAGAACTGATTGCAAACTGATGCTAGCTCGCAACCGAAACCGCTGAGCGACCCTTAGCATGTGAAGCCTTTGGTATTTGTTGTTTTTTTTTGTCACGCACTTGGAGGGCCACGAACGAGGTTGCACAACCCTCTTCCTGCCAGGCTGATTAATAAGGCCACTCAGCTTCAGAGGGGAAGAGCAGAGGGGCTCTTGGCTTATTGGCCTCAGGGTCGAGGGGTCGCCTCCTTCGCCCTCGACTCGAAACAGGACACGATTGTATAAGTGTTCCTTCCTTTACTGACACACTTTGGTAGAAGTTGCATAAGAAGGTTTACAGAGGAAGTAGTGTGTTTCATTTCAAAGTCAAGGGTGATGAGGCCAAAAGGCCAAGCCCAATGACCTTCAGTCAACCAGTTGATGGTTCTGACCAATGGGAATAATCAATTATACTCTTCATGATTATATTAAAAGATTTATCGCTCGTAATTTTGGTGCTTGACCACGATCCTGCACAGTTGGACAACAGCGAGAAACGGCACGAGTGAAAATCGCTCCAGTTGCCACTTCAAAGTCAACCATCTGCCGTAGCTTCTGTCCCCGCTGCAAACCCAGTACATCCCAGGGTCGGATAAATATAGCCACAGATCTTGGAGACAACAGCACGCCCGACGTTTGTACGCGGAGGGCGTCACATGTGCTCATCACAACTATCGGTGTTACGAATGAGGGAGCCTAGCGGGGGGGGGGCGGCGCGTTGTTCCCTCTCGCTATCATCCCTGGCAGCGATGCCGAAGTGGCAGACGACTGCTCAGTACAAGTCACAACGACTGAGTGCAAGGTTGTTCCATGCCATCATATCACACTAGAGGTCCTGTTATTGTTGGCCGAGCGGCGCCATTTCCTGCGGAGCACCACCTGACCCTAGCAAAGGCCCGGCTGTTTTTAGCCGTCCAGTCGGCCGGCACTAATGAACAGATAGCGGAAGATGCC
This sequence comes from Planiliza haematocheilus, assembly GCA_005024645.1. Lineage (NCBI taxonomy): Eukaryota > Metazoa > Chordata > Actinopteri > Mugiliformes > Mugilidae > Planiliza > Planiliza haematocheilus. Next base: position 121,035 of record SRSE01000350.1, on the reverse strand, counting down.
CTGGGCAGGATGACAAAACACCTCCGTGAAGACGCGATGCGGCACAAATACCTCTCAACCACCTAACCGAGACTTCCTAGTGCTAATTTGTAAACATGACTTTTAGCAGGGATCAGTCTACAACTCCATACCTTTGCTACACCTTGTCATGTAGCTACTAACTCCATCTCTAAGGTTTTCAACAGGTGCTTTCACATTAATGATGTGCAAAGATTTCCACTTCACTAACTCTAAAACGAAGAGGCACGATTTGTCCTGAAGTCTGTCTCTGGGTCTTATTAAATAAATCAAACGCATCGTTAAAAAAAAAATAAAAACTGCACATTTTACGTCAAGGCCAAGAGCTCCGTGCCGCTAAATGAGGTCAGACCCCGATCACTGCGCTGGTTTTCTTCTCAGCTGCTGGTTCCCCATATATCCAACCACATTCATAATGACAGTCTTACTACAGAGATCAAGGACCTGGAATGTTTCGAGTGCGGTCTGGACACGACTCTGACCAGATGTTCGTCTATTATGGACTTCTTTTCCAGGGCACTGCGGTCGGTGCTCTGAAGAGCTTCTAACTCTGCTCTCGATGTTTTCTTTTTTTTTGTTATCAAAACGCATTTTGGAGAATTTGCGAAAAATGTGCCTCCTTAAACTTTGACATGCTGGGCTTTTTCTAGACACACTGATGTGCCCATTTCCCGGAGCATGGAAGCATCTTCTACTATCACGGGTTATTAGCTGTGTATACATGAATAAACAATGGCACAGCTTTACTTTCTCAACACTGACTTGCAGCAAAGCTTTGCCGGTCGCCTCTGGTCACGCTGCGCAAGTCACGAGAACGTACGCTTGCATGGTGCCATCATTAGAGCACATACTGTACATCGGCTTCAGAGTCTTTTTTTTAATCTCTGGTAAAACGGCATCGGGGATTTTATGTCGTAATCCGGTTTTACAAGTAACAGTCAAATGACAGAGGAACTCAGATGACAGATTATTAAAAAGGAAACTTATGTGAAAGAGAAAGCAAGCAATCGATTTCACAACCATCAACTTCCCTCTGCCACCGTTTGTAATGATCTCTTAACGATCATTTTTGGGCGTTGTCATTTTCACTTTCACCCCAATAAGCAATTCACATAATGATCAAAAAAAGAAAAAGGCAAGAGGGATCTGAGTGAGCATCTTTTGTGGCAAAATAATGATATTTTATACAAACTATGATGTCTTTTCCCCTATAATTACTCCATCTGTAACACTGTGCTCTTTGTCTTCTTCCATCCTGCTTGCAGAAAATACTTTAAAAATAAATGAACAGGCAGCAAAAGTGAAAATGTTCACGAAGGCCACGCCATTACCTAACGGCATCTCTCATCTGACACGATGACAAATCTACCCAGCACGATATCAACTCATGGGAAAGTACCAGGAGATCATCTGCCGAATGACTTTCGTTTTCCTCGAAGCCAGAATCAATTCCAGCAATTAAAAAAAAACACTTATCTCTGGAGAGATGGCGTTAGAGCAAGACTTTTGACTGCCTGTCACAACAAGTGCCCGAGCGTGTATTTACTTGCTTTTCCAATGGTTGCACGGGGGACGGCAGATACGGGGAGCTGCTGTGAATGTGTCCAAGTGTCACTGTATTGGCGTCCAGATTAAATCGGGATCAATACTGGTGCCTGTTACTAGACACGTGAAGCTTCAAAGTGGGCGTTGGTTCTTTTCTTGTCTTGAGCGGAGGAAGACAGAATGGATTCTATCAGGACAGATGGGTGTTTGTCTCCTCCATCACTGTCTAGTTTTATCAAGCCCCTGCAGCCTTATCTGTAAACAGCCTCAAAATACACACGACTCATTCCTGAGAAGAAGCGCAACAAAACAAGTGCAACAATCGGACCATGCAGTGGAAGAACCTGGATTGACGGTGAAGAATTGGAGGGAGAAGAACATACGCTGTGAAATACAATGAGCTTAAATTCCAGAGGGAAAATAAGGGAAGAGAGAAGGGGGGAAATCCAGAGCTAAGGTGATATTCTTTTGCTTTCACTTACGGAAACAGGTAAGGAACAAACACCAACACCTGCCAAAAATCAGCCGTTGTCGAGGAAGTTAAAGAAACCGGATTTGCATTGCAACAGTCAGGAAAAACCCTCTTTCAATTTCTTTAGCAGAGGAGATTGATTAATGTCTTTTCATCCAACTGCCAGATGCAGACAATTTCACTTTAAAGTTGTCATTTCAGCTTCGTATTCATAGCCTAAAAGCCGAGGGTCGCCATGTGCGCCGGTGACAGCAGCAAGCACGTGACAAAAAAACGTTCCAGCCTGCTAAAACAACTTTCACCCCAAACGGCGCAGCACTCGCTCACGTCGCACTAAGCCAGCGACATTCAACTCCACCGCGACAGAACAATCCAAATGCTGCCTAAGAAGAAGCACTCCAGGGATGACAAAAAGCCCACCTATCCCGCGAACAATGAGGCCTTTCTCTTGGCCCAGCCGCCACCCCCTGAAAGCTGCTTTGTTGCTGGAGATACGCCGCTCGGCCACGCTCGGCCGTTATCTGCAAAACAAAATCTGCCCGCGCCTGTTGCTTTGCTGAACATGGATTCAACATGACAGCACTGCACTGTTTGGGATGACACCTGAGGTGAACATACAGTGTAATCTAATCAGTGGACAGGTTTTAGCACGTTTGCGCTGGGTGACATGAATAAAAAAAAAAATAGAGCACGGACTGACCTCGTCTCCGCTGGCGAGCCGGTGAGTCAGCTCCTTCAGGCTTCGCATCATCCTCTCATCCCTGAAGTCATACGGAAAGGTTTCCGTCCACTCTGTCAGCAGCTGGAGGATCTTGGGAGCAATCTTTCTGACTCTTATCTGGGAGGAAAAAAGCATTAGCAATCACTAAAACAGACCAGCGGATTAGAGGTATGCCTTAATATGTGAGTAGACTTCACTGAGCGTACCTTGTCAGCCTGAGGGTCGCTAAGTCGCTGTTGCTCCATGCACAGGTGGCACACTTTGGACATGAGTTCATGTGGGTGGATGAAGAGGCGAGAACTGAGCAGGAAGGTGAAGATGTATGTCCTCTGTGGAGGTAAAAGTATAATTACTGCTCATTAAAGTTCAAAAAATGGACTTTCAAACTACCTTAAATTAAAAATCACTAACTAATTCAAGGTATACCAAAATAGGAAAATGGAAAAAACCAACACTTACGTCTGGGTAATAGTCTACAGTTGGGAGCAAATGGTGAATGAGGGCCTCCAGGGACCCGGACACCAGGTTGTTGTCATGATAATAAAGGCCGGGGTAGCCTTCCTCCTTGGTCTGGTACAAGTTCTTGTTGTAGCTGCTGGAGTTCAGCTGCCCTGAAAACGGTGGTGTCTGGGGCATGTTGTCCTGCAAGGAGAACAATCGCATTAATGCTCTGTCAGCACCTGAACATCTCCGATACACATTTAACCTCAGACGCTGCACGGTCCCAGCCGGGGTCCAAAATAGCTCCCAGACACAAACGCAGACAGTAAAGGTTTGTTTTGGGAAAAAGGTTTGGACACAGTCAGCATCCTTCCCTCCTCTGGACAATTTAAGGGTTCTGGTTTTTGGTTTAGTTTATGTGAATGGACAACCGAAAAAGGAAAAATAAAAAAAATGCGGTCGAGACGCAAAAAGGATACAGGACGGAGGCTTCTGAGTCACCCGCATAACAAGAGGACAAGAATAGACCGCCGACACACTGCTGGGGCTTTACAGGAAATTGAACTCTTAACCCTGGCAACTTTGGTGGCTTTCATCAGGATGGCCAAAACATAACCGCCCCAGATGTGCAGTAACAACAAATTATCTTTAAGGTCCTCCATTCTTTGCTACACATTGTGACAAAGACGGGATTCAAGCTTTCACACTTTTCATTCAAAAAGGTTCTGACTCACAAATGGCTGGTTTTAGATTAAAAGAGTTTATATTGGAAGTCCTGTATGTATATGTGCTTCAGTAGACGCAATAATCCGTAGCTCTGCAGGATGTCATGAAGGTTGTTTTACCCTCAAAGCCTGCTCATTGTCTGTTCACTTCCTCCGCTAACCCTGTGCATGTGCGTGACACAAAGAGGTAGACCAAATCATGATGCATGGTAGAACACGGAGAGTGGAAGAGTATTTGCGCTCTGCTGGTCTTGTGGTGACCAATCCAAATGCTGCAATGGAGGCTTTCTCAACTACTCCTGCAGCATAATCCAAATACCCCAAAGAATCCTAGCTCTGTTGGTAAATCGCCACAGTCCCGGGCCGTGTGGAGGTGAATGCAACTAGATGTGTGGTTGTCAACCCTACATTTCACATCACTTTTTGCACTTGAGTGTGCCCGTGCACATCAAACATGGGAAGACACACAGAAGATGAATTCTGTCAGCTAAAGCTGGCAAGATTCATCGACTTTCCATGGTCGTACCAGCTCAAATGTGCATTTCACCTCTTGCAAATTCATCTTTTCATTGTGATTGAAAGGTCTCAGATCTCGGAAAGAACAAAAACCACACACACACATTCCTCTGCCAGTCTACCAACCTCCTGACCTTTGAACCTGGCACTCTGCTTCCATCCCATGCCAGGCAGACGTATGGCCGAGGAGACACAAAGGGCCTTTCATACTGGTTGGGGGTCAGTGCAAGTTTCCAACAACCCCCGCCCCCACCGAGCCCCTACCTCCTTGACAATATGCTGCCCGGTGGCTGCCTGCCTAGTCAGGAAGCCTTAAAGTCTGACGCACTGCAGCGCTGCCAGGGATGGATGCAGAGATGCCAGGAGGTGTAAACTGCACCTGCCCACGCACTGGAACAAACACTTCAAATAAATCCAGGCTTTCATTGTCCTGTGACAGTAATATGTTCCGCAGTAAAGGCTTACATAAGAACAAAACAAAGATCAGCTGACGTGACCAGAGGGTGAATAAAGAGATGCTGTTTGGTAGCCTTTAACGTTCCAGCACAGCCGAAGCCTTGAGCTTAACCTTTTGAAAAAGATGACAAGACCCAGCCCCGTCTTCCTTCACAGGGTCAAACACGACCACAGCGCCGCGGAACACTCCTCATTTATTCATGAGCGCTTGTGCGTTCGCATAAAACATCCAGCCTGGCAAAGGAAAACCGGAGCCTGCCTCTTTCTCACGCGCGCGCCGGTCCTCAATGCGCGCATGCAAAACGCCGACCGTCGCTATTATTCAGCCAGACAACCATGGCCATTTCCATGAGAATGGCGAGCGTGTGGAGTCAGGGCGCATCGGCCCGAGCATCTGCCGCGCCATGTGGCTTCCCCTCAGACGGCAAGAGGCAGGGAGATCACAAGCGTGGTGGAAGGCAGGGGAGACTCCGATAAAAGACAGATGAGCTCTGGGATATTTGCTCTTTTAATTGGCATTTAGTTAGCGCGTCTTGCTCAGCAGAGCCCGGGCGCAAACACAGATGTATAGTGTCCACAAAGAAGCTCTAAAAGCACCACTGAGGTTAAGGTGAAGAGCGCATGAACAGCAGCAGGTGATCTGAGTGCTGAGAACATGATTCTTTCACTCTTCCCAGCTGGAATCTGAACAGCATGCTCCCTCATCCACCGGGACTGGAGGGGGCAAACCCAGGATCCTTGAGTTTTTAACCGCTCAAGAGAGAGATTAAGGAAGGAGGACATCTGGAAACTGGTCATGGCAGACCACTGGCTGGGTTTACAGATCGTAAATATGGGGAAAAAGAAGAGCAGGTGATGTGTTTCAGCTGATGGCCGAGTTGTGGCCCTCTCCCTCTGATGTATCTGAGCGCACTTTGGATTGCTCTCGTGCCGCCAGGGACTGGTGGGGTTGTTTTCAGATAAAAGGTTTCAAATGCAAAAGAAAAAGAAAAAACGTGGACAGAGGGCAGCATGAGATCAGATGGTCTGCGTGTCCTCTTCACGGTCTCTCTGTCTCTAAATGCGAAACGATGAAGATCTTAGTTTAAGACACATTCAAGATGTGATGCACTTGCTTCTCCGAGAATCTCCAAAGACGTATCCGGCTCAAATTATAAGAGAAAGATCATAAATATGGTTTCAATACCTCCGCAGAAACGCCAAAAGAGTCGGTTCTCCACTATCCTAAAAAACAAAATGTGCTGGATGACCACGAGCAGCAACAGCAGCGATTTACATTTGGCTTCCAGGTGTCGCGTGGGGCAGTAGCGGCTGGTGCACACGGTGGCGGGACCACATGTCGAGTCCTCGGGGCTTGAGGCAAACAAAACTCTTAGCACGTTGCTGTTGGTTTAGCGGCGGCCACCGGCTGGGTGGCAGCTGAAGGTAAACAAACAAAATGCCAGAGATCCGCTCCCCAGTTTCAGGGCGGTGGGGGTTGGAGGGAGGGTTGTTTAGGTTGGAGGGGGGCGATTTTAATTATAGCCCGACCAGTCGTGTGTGTGTGTAGCCATCTGCTCCAGTGTGTAAAAGCAGTCTAGGTCTCTCAAGAGTTGTTAAAAGGTCTCCAAGCATTAAATATTCCAGCTTTTGTTTTAAGGCTTTCGCAGACATCACGCTCACAGATCACCGTGTCTGAGGTGCTCAGCTGACAACCAAGCCGATGCACTCGCAGCTTCAACTTGAGGTGATGCAGATGTCCTGATACTTTCTCCCCTGTTCTAGTATTTTAATGAGAAAGCATCACACTTAACTGCAACAAGCAGGCTGTTGTGTTGCGTTATCAATGCCCTGTAGTTTCATTTCTGAGTAAACTGGTCATGTGCAGCAGCGTTTGGAAGTTCGCAAGGGGTTTCAGGCTGTGATTCAGTTAAAGGTTATAAAAATGTCAAACTGTTTCCCTTCATTTGCCCCGTGGGAAAAGCAAAGAAGACATCACGTTAAAAAGCACCAAAGCTCCCGAGGCCAGCGTCATATTAGGGGGAAACGCTCCGGTGTTTAAGTGAAGTTACCTTCGGGCTCAACGACAACAATCTTGCAGGTAATTTTGTCTCCAAACACACGGGTGGGGCAGCTTCCCCCGGGGGTGGGGACAACGACGTCCCCCCGTCCCTTCCCGTGCCCCCACAATAAATGTGAAAATGTCTGCTAGTGATGAGTGCCCATCAGCACTTCACAGGCAGTAAAAAAAAAAGGGTAAAACACACAGGAAACAATCCCCGTGGTGCTTTGAGATGAACACAGGCAGCCAGACACGCCGAGCGCTCTCACACTGGGACACAAACCCCGAGAAATGCCGTCGGTCTCGGACGCTCCCTGCAACTATTGAGGAGTGCAGAGGTCAAAGCAGTAAAGCACGGAGATTTGTGGTGTAATAAAACATTCTGCAGCCGCTAACTCAATACCGCCAATGCAGCTGAAACACAGGAACCACAGATATGAAACGCAGCGGAGAAAAAGGCGGAGAGCAGAACAGTGCTGCAGTACGGGAATGTCCTGCAGCCACATAGAGACCAGCAGTAAATCAAAAGCCCCCCCATCCCCACCAGCACCACCTCCGCTATGTAAACACTGACAGGCATGAGGAATCTCACCCATCCATGGCTTGAGGAAATGAGGGTGAGAGATAGCTGAGTGGCTGCACAAGAGGGTGAAGAGGCCACGGTGGAGTAGTGGAAGCAGGCTAAATAAAGACTGATATATGGCGGCGCCGTTTGAAGCCGGCGCGGCGAGAAGCATTCAAAACAAACACGGGAAGAAAAGTTCAGCTGCCTTAGGATGAAAAAGTGTTGGGAAAGGGAAATATGTGCCAATAGCAATCAGAAATGAGCTTTTTTTCAAAACACGTCCTTTTCATTTGATGATTTACGCCTGTGTTCATGCAGTGAACTATATACTACGCTTCCAAAAGCATCACATGAGCACACCACTCATTGGGCAGCTCTCGCCACTTTTCCCGGGCACATTCACACCTGTGACGAACGCCGCGATACCAACAGAGTTATGACTGGGGGGTAAAAATCGCAGCTTCCACGATTCCAGGATTCTGTCACCTGGCTTCACCAGGCGACGTCCTGCAAGACACGAACACATCCCGAGGAGATCCACGGAGATGCATCCTGATCCTGAACCTTGACGTGAAATCCCAAGACTGCACACTTGTTGGGACGGTGTTTTCATGACCAGCAAAACCAACAAAGCAGACATGGTTTAGACGTCACACTGTAATCATCACTGAAGCTTCCGCCCAGTATCAGCTCCTCATCAGACCCATCGCCCTCCACCCAAAGCTTCTCCTCGTCTGCATTCCCACCAAACAAATCCCACCACAGCCACAGAGCACACGTGTGCACCAGGTAATCCACGGCAACAATAACTCATTCAAGTGTTTCCAGACTGGGCTCCCCTCACATTTTTTTCAGCCGGCCTGCCAAATAACCAATAAACGGATTGAACTTGTCAGCACATTAAGGAAACTCGCCCCCCCCTCCTCCTCCTCTCTGCCTCTAAATGCATGCTTTTAATGCAGAGCACTGTCACGGAGAAAAGCCAAGGAGAACAGGCCAGAGTTGTTTTTTTCCAGGAGAGACGCAGGATTAACTTCACTGATCCCTCACTGTCCTCCGGGGAGGGGAGAGGAGGTGAGGAGAGGAGAGAAGGGGAGGGAATCCTCTTAGCCAGAAGGTAGAGTGGGGGTTAAGAAGAGTCCGCCATTGACACCGATTCCAAAAAAATCGCATTGTTAGAGAAGATTTTCTGGGAGTGGGGGGGTCACTTAAGCGAAATAAAAAGACAGCAGCAGCCAGTGAGGGAAGCCACCCCCTACCTGCGCATCATCAACCTGGTTTTGTTGTGATTTTGGAGGATACAGATTGGCAACAGCGTCAGTAAAGGCGCAATGCGAGAACTTGGTTAAAAAAAAAAAGGTTTAAAAAAAGAGAGTAGTTGTAATATTTACAAAAAGAAGCATATGTGAAAGTCAAAGAGCATGTGTTGAGCTCATTTAAACCGCTGCCTAAGCCGCCTCGGGTGCGCTCCTTCTACCACCTGCGCGCATTTGGAGGAGCGCCACCGCATCTCCTCCAAAATAACACAACACACAGTAAAAAAAAAAAACACACACACACACACACATAGCAAAAGAAAAAACACAAAATAGCTCACCTCAACTAGCAGTAATCCAGGCGTGAATTGTTTCGTATCCTTTCCCCTTAAAAACAATGTGCAGAAAAGCCTTTCAACAGCGAGACTTTCTCCTTTTTGACGCGTGAATAAGCCAAAGCGCGCAGTCCGTCAGCGCGGCATTATTCAGCTGCAAATGCGAAAACTGGTTCACAGCAGCAACAGGAGTTTGATCCAAAACGAAAAACAAGAAGAAGAAGCCGTGCACGTATGAATGAATGAGAGATCCGACACTAGCGCTGCTACTCCTCCTCCGTCACCGCCTTTAGTTGCGTATGAGCGCCAGAGCCGCGGCCAGCCTCAAGACTTTATTGTGAGGGGAGAGGAAGCAGCCAATCACAGCGGAGAGCCCCTCCTCCCCCGGCGAAACCCCCACCACCCTCCCTCCCTCCCTCCCTCTCTCTCCCTCTTTCTCGTTTTCAGTTCCATTTCTCTTTCCCTTTCTGCGTCTTTCTCTCTGTTTCTCTCACAGTCTGTGACGGGTTTTTCCATCTGCCCCATGCCTCCTCTCGTGTTTCTCTATTCTGCTTTTTTTCTGTATTTTAGGAATTTCAGATGAAGAGCCCACGAGCGTGTAACTTCGAAATTCATGACCAAAAACCGCCCACCAAAGAGCTGTTTCATGTGCATTTACCTTCTTATGGGCAATACCTGTACAGTTAAAGATACATTTATTTAACAGTTAGGATAAATAAATTAGAGTCCTCTGATTTATCTGACTCTGATTCTCCAGACCTATGCACTGAACACCAATCAGCCACAACATTAAAACCAGGAGAACATTGACCATCTTGAGACAATTCAATGTCCTACTGGGAAACTTCTGGACCTGGCATTCATTCATTCATTCATTCATTCATTGGTGTGGATGTTACTTAGACATGTAGCACCCACCTAGACCAGACCAGGCACCCCCACCCCATAGCAATGACACTCCTTGATGGCATCCCCACACAAAAATGGTTGACCTTAAAAACAAAACATGAAGAACGGCACAAGGTGTTGACCTGGCCTCCAAATTCACTAGATCCCAAACTGATCAAGTATCTGTGGGATGATCCAAAGAGGACCCTCCCCTGACTCTGTTTCCAGAGACCACAGGACACCCTCAGAGGGCCCATGTCCATTCTCTGATGAGTCACAACTGTTTTGGAGACACAAAGGAGACCTACACAATATCAGGAAGGTGGTCATAATGTTATGCCTCATCGGTGTACGTGCAAGCCTGCGTTTCTTTCTGTTGATCTTCCAGCGGTTCATGTCTTGTGGAGACGATGAGGAGTCCTCTTTGCGTGGTGCGGTGCGTCCATCTTGTCTTTTATAAAGTTACAGACAGATAGATGTGTGTGGTTTCTAGATGTTGTCTTTTAACTTTGCTTTAAATGCAAATGATAACGATGCAGCCCTGCCTCACGGGGTTTCTTTCAGCTAGCTACGTGTTAACATTAACACGCTAATAATGACGCTGCTAACGTGATGCTAACGTGATGCTTTGCAAGTGTGATGTTTAACATGTTTGTGTCTTAGCTTAGCTGCTTGCTTGCTAACATTTGCTACATCACGTTTGCTAGCTCTGGTCCCCAGAAATTCATCCTCTGAGGACCATGAATATGTACGAATTTCATTTTTCCCACACAGAGGACCGTATTGATTGTCTATTTATGTCTTCTTTTCATCTGCATTGAGTAAACTACACAATCATACTTGGGCCAGACATGGATTTAAACTCACCCATTGTCTTTCTGATTAGACACTATAATAGAGTCTGAATCCTCTAAAGCAGATGATTCAGGTACCAAAAAAGGTCGACCACGACATCTTGACGGGGCAACAGATCTCCTGACTGAGGCTGCAACGCCTGCAACAATAATCGGGCCACATACTGCTCTGCCCATTTCAGGTCATAAATCTTAAAGCTTCAGGATTACAGAGAATAAAACACAGTTATGTCCACATAAACGCTGCATCTTAAAATGACACTGAACAGCTCAGCCTCTTTCTCCGTCCTCCACACAGCAAAAGGTCAAGTCGAGGTCCACAAACCACAGTTTAGGGACATAAATCAAGACGACAACTGTCTCTAAACGGGCGGCACGTGAAAAGGACGTCGCCCTTTCGAGTCCAGAATGAGGGAGAAGAACTGGACTTGGGGGAAAACGGTGTACGGATTAAAGGAATAAACACGCAAACCACAATCGCATTTAAATGACAACTGTATTAAATCCCTTGATGCAGTGTTCTCTGGCAAACCCTTGGCATGTTCTACGCGCTGAGTTACAGGATTATGCTTTTATGGATTTAATTTTACTCCATTGTTTAAACAAACATTTGCCTTCTGTTCCTATTAACTTCAGATAAAAAACTGCCGATAGATTAAACTGTTCTTCTTCTTTAGGATGAATCTGAGTGCAGTTAAACCGAGGCACTGTAGAAATGTGACCTACTGTACAGTACATGAAGATGACCCAGTGGATGTTGGTTTAGCTGCAGAAACCTTTACGCTTGGCTGCCTTCCTCCACATTTCCGGGAAGAATAATAAGCCGTGGTGAAATAACGACAAATCATCCCAAATCTCATCAACATCCAGAGGTATTATGTAATCTGGGATTAGCGCAGATTTGCGTATATGGACTAATCTGGCTTTTCTCTTGTCGCCGTCTCTGGCTTGTAATCACAATGCTGGAGATCATGGTGGCACAAACGCTTCACGGTGACATCGGCGGACGCTGCAAACAATGGTCGGGCCCTGAACCTTAGGCTTTTTTGGGCAACTCTGTCGCTTGAAATTGGTAAAAGGTGCTAAACCCTATTGATTAGAAGAGGTCAAGAAACAAACCCATGAAACAAACTGTTTGAGTTTCATCCTCACTTTACCACCATTAATAGCAACTGTATCAAGAAGAATAGAAGCAAGACTAGACTCGGTTGTAAAGGCCAAAACCAAGAAAGCACTAGTCTTGTCTTTCAACACTGTTGGACAACACTGTCTGCGGCAACTACTGCAGTAATGCACATTATAAATATAAAAAACATCGGAGAAAAAGCTGCAAATATGTCGTTCCAGTTGGCCACGGTAGTTGTTTTGCAAATGCATCCCAAGCAGGAAGACAGGGTAGATTTTATTGGGGACGATTTTCAGTTGGGGGATTAAACCAGATTTGGTGCTATGGTGAGTTTTTGGATTTTTGGAATAATACACCGTATGTGGGACTGAAACAGAAACAGGTCACCCTACAGACACAAAAAATACCTTTTTAGGTCAGATAGATTCATTCTTCATTTTTACATCCATGGGATTTGTTGACAATAAGAACAACGTGTACTACCAGCAGCTTTTAAGTGATTATTTTCCCATCTGTATAACAAGAAACCAGCCAAACCAGTATCGATTACAGCCTGTTTGTGTTTTTTTTCTTTCCTTTTTTGCATTTCAATGCCAGATTGAGGTGGGGCTTTTTCAATTTGGGCTCGTTCACACTCCTCCAGGGCAGGCGGCGCTGAATGGCTGAGTGAAAGATTTCCAGTTTGTCTTTTCAGGCAACAATCAGCATGGGGCAGCTACAGCCTGCAGGTTTAATAAATGGGATTCCTGCAAACGTGTGAGAGCGGCACAGTGCGTTACAGGAAGAGACATTTCCCATCGCAGACAAGCACAGCTCATTTGATAAGACTTCAAACAACGGTCAGAGCCGACTGGACACCGCAGTATTATATATATATATATTAGATTATATAACATAAATATATTTCATATCTGTTTCTATGTGCTGAAGCTACTGTAATGTATAATTACCTCTACATCTGTTTCTTGTAAATAGTCTCTTGAAGTCTGAAACAACAAATCAGAGCAGTCACAACGATGACGATGCAGACATGTACACCGTGTCCACTGCTTCGTTATCACGCCGTATGACCGAAGACATCATGAACTGTGCTAAAGGTCTCTTATGCAAGGGGTGACATCCAGCCTGATGGGCTGATATGAAATGTTCCTGCGGGGAAATAAACAAACACCGACTTACGACGTCTGCGTCTGCATTCCCAGTATAGCTTGAAGACGGGCGGGACAAATTTACAGTGAGGAGTTTCCCATTATCTGCCCCCCCCCCCCCCCCCCCATCTGCAGTCACAGAGGTCACAGAGGAGCCAAGCCTGGGACGTGCAAGGTGAAGGATTATCGAACTAAATGTGCAGGATGATGAAGCAATTAAGGTTCTGCTTGTCACAGCATCATTCTGTGGATAATTTTCCTATGTAACAAAAGTTAATTTGATGCATTGTATATGCACATACACCGATCACCCACAACATTATGACCAGTGAATAACACTGACCATCTTGTGCTGGGAAACTTCTGGACCTTACATTCATTCATTCTTTTGTGTGGATGTTACTTAGACATGTAGCACCCACCTAGACCAGACCAGGCACCCCCACCCCATAGCAATGACACTCCTTGATGGCAGCAGGATGCAGCCTGACACACACAGAAAAACGCTTTAGGAACAACTAAAAAAAAGCACGAAGAACAAGCACAAGGTGTTGACCTGGCCTCCAAATTCACTAGATCCCAAACTGATCAAGTATTTGTGGAATGATCCACAGAGGACCCTCCCCTCAAAGCCCCTCCACTAACAACATTCTGTTCCCAGACACAACAGGATACACTCAGAAGATCCATGCTCTGATGAGTCACAACTGTTTTGGAGGCACAAGGGAGACCTACATAATATTAGGAAGGGGGTGGTCATAATGTTATGCCTGATCAGTATGAACATACTAAAAATAGCAATCCATTACAAAAAGAAACTTTTAGACTTATCTGTAAATCTTTAAATGCATCTCCACAACATTGTCAGACAGAACGAACTGTGACTAATCTTTGTAGTAACTTTCTAGTCCAGCAGTCTAATGCTATTATTAAACTTTTCTAATTAAAGTAACAGTTGTCATGGAAGAGATGATGCACAACAAGTACAGTGTTAACTACAGGCACATTGGCAAGCCTCATTAGTACCTTTAAAGGCGTTACAGACTTCAGCGGGAACCAAAAACTGGTTGAAAATATTATTTTTTTTATTTGTATGCAAAAAGTACGTGGAACTTTTTCCCATTATACCTTGGATAATCAGCTGACACAGAAGAAATCCCCTAATAGATGTAACGGGAACGAAGAAAAGAAGAAGTCCCCCTCTAAGCTGCAAGTTCTTCTCTTAAACTTCCTGGGACTCGGCCAACAATCATGTTCTCATTCTAACAGTAGTGCTGCTCAGGATAGGGTACGGTTCGTAGAAAACATACATCTGACGAAGAAGATACCGAGGATCTACAAAGACGTGCTGCTCTCGGCTCCTGCAGTGAGGTTACGTAACTTCAAACGGGCCTGGAGCGAAGCCCGTTATGACAAACATAACGTTAGAGCCGCTGCCTGAATTAACTCGTTGCATAAACATTTGAGGTGCACTGACAGATCGCTTTAATAGATAAATACAAGGGCATCCGTATCAGGGAGACAATGAGGGATGAGATGAAATGGAACAGCAGAATAATAAACATCACACTTAATGTTAAGGCATCCCTTGACTTGAGCATCACTACCGGACATTTGGAGTGCAACTTCCTGTATTTGGTTCCATGAAAATCTCACTCCAGACCACTCGGGGGTTAAAGCTAAATCAGGGCGAACAGAACGAGGCTATTTGCATTATCAGTGCTGTTATCTATTTCCACCTGAGCTTGAATACAATCACACACTTTGGGTTACTATAAAAAGCATCAATGTGAGCGCATCCTAATGTCTGTCTTTTTTCGTGGCGTGATTCGCCGCACTCGGCGCCTCGGATAAGTTCTGGCCGCCTCCGCATCTGCATCCCTGCTGCCTGCTCAGGCCGGCGAGGAGCTCCAAGACTCTGATCTCGTGCTCCATGCGAGCCTTCTCCCTCCTCTCCTCCCTCTCGGCCGTCTCCCTCTGCTGGCGCTCCTCCCTCTGCAGCCACTGGGCCAGGAGCTCCTGGTGCCAGCGCGCGTGGTCCTGCCTCTGGCTCTCCAGCTGCACCAGCAGGCCGCGGGTCTCCGACACCAGCCGCTGGAAGCAATCCGAAAGGTGCTTGAGGGCGGGTTCGAAGGAGGAGGGCTCGGGGGGGTGGCGAGCGGAGGCGGCGGCGTTGCTGGGGCTTTCGTGCGGAGGTGGCAAAAGGGGAGAGGCGGTGGACGGGGCGGCGGGGGGAGGAGGGGGAGCTTCGGCGGGTAGAGGCGCGGCTACGTGTGGGGATGGAGTGCTGAAGCCGTTTTCCACTGTTGTACCTATGGCACAGGTAAAAGACTATTAATGAGAAGAATGTCTCATCATTTCAACCACTGGTTATTTTAATAGTAATCAGAGTACGTACCACTACTTTCAGGATGGAGGGCTGTTTCCAGATAAACCTTGTGGTGTCTGTTTCTTGGATGCGGCGAGTATCCCTGGTCACTGAATTCAAACTCTTCCGTCGACTCCTGCCTGTCCTCCAGCTTGACTTCAGAGGAGTCGAGATGACAACCCGTCCTCTCCTCTAGAGAGCTCAAACGTTGCCTTCCTTCACTCTCTAAAGACCCAAAATGGTGCCCACCAACCTCTGCGTTAGAATTTAAATCTGAAGGGACGCTTCTTGTACCGTCCATAGAGTCAAAGCGGTGCTCGGCCATCCCCTCTCCGGAAATAAAGTGGAGCACCCCTTCCTCCGCCACTGACCTTCGGCCCAGCACCGCATCCATCTCGGCGAAGTACTTAAAACTGCAAGGCTGCGAGCTGCCGAAGTTCCTCTGAAGTTTGGCTCTCACGTAGTTGGCCTTCAGAGTTTTGACGCGGAGCCGGCACTGGTGAGGGCTCCGGCAGAAGCCCATTTCGCTCATGCGAGCCGAGAGGTGTTTGAAGACGTGGCGGTTGCGGAGGTTCTCCGCCAAGCTCTTCTGGACGCGCTCGTCGCTCCACGCGCACAGCAGCACCTGAGTTTCCTCGGCCGTCCAGTTGACCGAGCGCTCCGCCTCTCGTTTCCCTGCACGTGCAGAACACAGCTGAATGTTTCTGCTCTGGGGACCGACACCTGACACTCTGACAATAAAACCCTCCGATCTGAATCAAAAGCGTCTCCAAAATAACACACTGCCTTGGTAAACTGGGAGATGAGTGTGACTCGCTGTGAATGCAACTTTGATTCTCCTCATCTAACTATAGTATGTAATCTGGATGACATTAAATGTGACACAGAATACACTGTAAGCCTGCAGAAGACCTAAATGACTACCTTACTCTTTAAACTACAGCCTGATTATCTAAAGCTCTTTTAGGATACACAGTCCTTTACATGGATCTCACAGAGGTTAAACTGTTTTTCCAACATCAGTGACAGCTAAGTAGGGAGCTAAGTCAAACCACATTAAACTATTTAGTTTCTATTATTAGGAAGGTTGTTAGGTTTGCAGCAACTAGCTATCCTCCAGGTTAGCTGTTACCTAAAAAGTTGGAGTGTTAGCAAAACAAGCTAACTCAAATTCCTGGATAATCTGACAGAACTGCAGCCGAAATGCTAAAACGACTCAGAGTTGTCATTCTAAAGTTGACATGACAACTCACAACTTGTTGCTCAACATCTTAATTAACGACTACAATGTCATCCCTGCTGTGTGTGACAGACGCGGCTATCGTTAGCAGCTAACGGCTAGCTGACCCACATTTCTAATCATGCGACACCGGCTCTCTGTACAACCACAAAAAAATAAATAATATGTCGCCTGGTTTCCTGAGGTCTTACTTTTCGTCGTAGAAACCGAGCTGGTCGAGATGATCATCGGGGGATTCATTTTGAGGGTCTGCAGCGAATGTAAACATTGGACACACGCAAGTCGACGCCGCTCTCTTCCGGGTGTCGCAGCTGCTCAGTGGTGACGCAGAGTTACGTAATGACGCATTCGGTTACGTTACATTAAAACAAGAATACAGAAAATACGAAACGCTGTGGAGGATAATTGAAATCCATAAGAAAACTCTGCACTATAATTCCATTGCTGACTTTATAAAGCATAATTAGTGACTCGAAATATAAAGAAAATATATACAGTATTACATAATAATAATAATAATCTCCAATTTGCAATACGTTACATCTTGCCAGTGCCAATATTTTATTATATGTCCCCTTGGCTAATGGATGTTTTATGTTATTGTGTCTAAGGCTCATATTTTTTTTAATTTTGATCTGCAATGTATTCATATAAACTTTCTGAGAGGTGTACAATGTTTATTTAGTTATAAAAGTCAACCTTTAACAAAGACATCATGTGGTATATTACTAAAATATACTGTGTATGTTCAGTATTGATCTGCTTTACATAAACACAATACGATTCAGTAGAATTCATGGAGGGAAACAGCACAGCACAGTCTATGTGATGAATGAAACTACAGCGTTGCTTTAAATAGTTATGCTTCGATCCTTCACAAAAGCAGCAAGTTAAATTAAATTGAACATTTTGAAAAGGAGAAATGAGTCAGTGAGACAGCTAATGAGTCACCTCACTGGTTGAAGTAAGAGACAGCCGTTTGCACAGCAGGGTTCGGGAGCAGGGCCTCGGGCAAAGGAATGCAGGACAAAACAGCAAAAGGTCGACCTGCACCATAAACACAATCAAAGGTGCATCGTGTATGATATCTTCACCAGTATCATCAACGGTAACACATGCTATTTTTGGTCTAATTGTCCATTGCAGTTGTGTTTCGATAGGAATTCAGATCTCTGGCGATCCATTCCAAAGACTGATCCACCTTGTTAAGGAAAAAGACTTAACAAAGCCGACTCCACAGCCTTTATTATGATGATACACAGCCCTGACGAGCACAGGAGGTGAAGTAAGCGCTCATATCCTCACTCACACCTGTTTTGTTCACTTCCACGTACAATCACCCAATAGGCATTTTACTGCCAAGCGAGACGTTACCCCCCCAAGAGATTGCAAACTCGACTTTAAATAACAAGAGGGAATCGTCCTGAGGAAAAAGCTCCTACAGTGTCAGAGAGGTGTTAATGGGCTGCCTTGTGCATTCTCTGGATGTCTGCTGAGAGCATTAAGATCTCTGGGGTGCTCCCCCTCTTCTACTTTGTGAGCTCAGCTCCTCTGCCTTTCATCCACAAACACAGCAATCGGAGGGGGAGGAATGGTTCTTAAAGTTTTGCTAATGCAAGTTCAGTCTGCTCTCCGGCAGGACCATTTGCATTTTGAGCTTTCAGCCTTTGTTCTGTTATGCAGTGGAATGAGTAGCAGTGGGTTTAACCGTAATCTTGAAAGAGCTAGCAGTGTATTATTTACTGGAAAGGGATCATTCACTTTCTGTTTACAGTGAATTGACTCAGGGAGCGGTAATTAATGCTGTATGCAATGGTTGGCACTTATTCTGTAGTTCTCTTACCAGGATTCAGATGAGACTACACACATTTATTATTGGTTTATTTAAAAACATTGATAAGTATAGTGCCAGCTGTTGGGTTAATGAGTTGTTTAGCAGTTATTATAGATTTTTTTTCTTTTTGAATTTAATTTAATTTAATTTAATTTATATAATTTCTATTATTATTTTAATTTAACTTAATTTAATTTTTCATTTCATTTTTCATTTTTCATTTTATTTTTTTGTATTTTATTTATATAATTTTTATTATTATTTTAATTTAATTTAACATTTTCATATTTTATTTTATTCGTTTTTTTATCCGCAACTGAGCTACTGTGACCACTGTGGATCAGTAAAGTTTATCTAAGTCTAAGTACTGTTATATAATGTTTTTCAGACATCCTCTGTTACAAGAAAAATATTATGTACGGTGACATATGTGAAAGAGGGAGTCCAATGACAGACTAACTCGACTTTGCAGGAGAAACTGAGAGTAAAACAGGAAAAACTTTGACGAAACCAAATGAAATTTCCACCGCCTTGTCAGTTTAATAGTCCTCAATACTCCTAATTGCATGAGGAGGAAATAAGAAAACCGTGGATTTTTTAAAAATCTCCTTAAAGGGATTTTTTGAGAAGTTTGGGTAGGAGGAAGCTACAGAAGAATATGAAAAAGTCCCCATAATACAACAGAAACGGTTGTTTACTCTACATGATAAAGGTCAGCCCATCAACCAGCCTACTTATCCCGGAACCATTTAGGAACTTTAATATGAATCTCAGTCTTGGTTTTAGGGATGTGCTGCAGAGCAGAAGTGAGAGTTTCAGTGGTTTACATAAAAACGTGGGAAAGCAACGGCTTCCAACTATAGTTCAAAGTGACCAAGACGGAGAGAGTGCTAGGTTCGAATCCATGGGCCGACTGGTTCCTTTCTGTGTGGAGTTTGCATGTTCTCACTGTGTCAGGGTTCTCTCCAGGTTCTCCAGCTTCCTCCCCAAAGACATGCTGGTTAGGCTGATTCTAAATTGGCCGTCTGTCTCTTTGTGTTAGCCCTGCGATAGACTAGAGACCTGTCCAGGCTGTACCCCACCTCTCGCTGGGCTCTAGCAGACCCCGCAACACCACACAGGAACAAGCAGTTACAGTAGATGAATGAATGAATGAATTTCACAGCTCTTCAGTTCCAGTTTCAAATGTAGTCCTTGACTTTATTCTCTGGAGCTCCTGAGGCTTCTTGTGACAATTCAGTTCTGCTTAGAAACTTTTGGACCTGGCATTCATTCATGGGGATGTTACATAAACATGTAGCACCCACCTAGTCAAGATCAGACCCCCCATTCCTTGATGCCAGCAGCCATCCCTAGCAGGAAGCAGTGTGACACAAGCACACACACAAAAACACTTTAGGTACAACTCAAAAAAAAAAAAAAAACACGAAGAACATCACAAGGTGTTGACCTGGCCTCCAAATTCACTAGATCCCAAACTGATCAAGTATCTGTGGGATGATCCACAGAGGCCCCTCCGCTCAACCCATCCCTCAGAAGGCCCATGTCTATTTTCTGATGAGTCTATTTTGGAGGTACAAGGCTCCGTGCCCTCTACACAATATTGGGTCATAATGTTATGCCTGATCGGTGCACACCGACTGCAGGACAGCTCCCTCTCTGTCTTTCTGTCACACACAAACAAATGATGAGGCTGTCATGGCAGAGGTAATTACGGAGGGACGAGGCGGCCGTCGGCTGGACATCCATCTCATTACTGAGACATGCCTTCAGGCTGTTCCCCGCTGGCCTGCTGAGGAGCATCACACACCGTTCTCACACAACGACACACACACATCCGCACAAACAAAGGCTGCAAAATAATTTCCATAATACTCACAACAACAAAAAAACCTCCTGGACAGTGAGGAAGGGGGGGAAACGCTTGATGCATTTGTCATAATTACGCCACCAACAGCACTAAGAATAACGGTGAATTACGTCCAGGATGTTTGCATGTTTTCATCAGACACACAGGAGGATGTCCTCGGGTTCAAACTTGCCTCCTTTGTGGAAGAAGGAGAAGCTCTAATTGCTTGTGCAAAACAGCTAGGTTGTGAACGTATTGCCACGATCAATAAATAACAGCTGAGTCTGCACCGTGTGAGAGACAAGGCCGTGCGATTTGTAGCGCAGAAAAGCAGGTCAGCGAGCACGCGGCAAGGTAAAATAAGGGAACATGCCGGAGACGGTTACGTCAGCTGAGGCGTCCCGCTGTGGAGGCTCAGGATCCCTGCCTGCATGCTGCTCCTCGGCGCAGCTCCTTTCATGTCTCTTGACGACCAGCAGCGGCCGAGCTGTTCAGATCAGTGATCTGCAAACTCTCGCACCAGACACAAAGACTCAACAGGGGAGCGGCGCGGCGATTTGAGGAATCTTGTGGGCCTCTGAGAGTTCAAGGGATTCCAGTAGAGTCCAAGTACTCACGCATACCGGTCAACACAAGCTTTCTTTACCGTTTTCTTTTAGTGAAATATCTTGACAGTGTAAGAACATGGGTCACTTTGACTTCAGCACCATATCCGTTATGTTCTTCTGTTTGTTGGTGCAGCCTTTGGGCCGCAAACATCTGAGCAGAAGTAAAGCTGTTTGCACCCGATCAATCACGTTAAGGTCAAAAGGATATGCTTCTCCAAATGCATGTAATCAAGGGCTACTTTTAATGCCATAACCAAAGCTGTGGCAATGGCAGCGTGGACACTTTTAATTTGAGAGTTATCACACCCGCACGCAGTTTTTACAACAACGTGCCTCGTGCAGAAAGGTCGCACCCACATTTGTAATCTCACTCACTAACTACTGGGTCACAGCTGTCAAATCACACCAGACCCAGATCTCCCTTTTGTTTGCCTTGGCATTGCTGAGGCGGGAAAATAATTGCAGGACGCCGGGGACTGATAATAACGCCTCATCATCTTATCGCCTGAATCTGTGGCAGAGAGAGAGAGAGAGAGAGAGTGGGGCTACCAATTAAACACCTCATGCATTTCCTAAATGTGTTGCTCTTTTTGGCACAGATGCCCACTTTTAATGATCTTGCAACCTGCACTCTGGTCCTGGTGCGACCAATTAAATGCCCACGGCACTTCACTGCAAAAAAACAAAATCTCACCAAGTATATTTGTCTCATTTCAAGTCAAAATATCTCATTACACAAAAAAAGGCAACTAGGGTCAAGTCCACGCGTACCAAAACGATCTTCTCCCCCCTCCGTTTTCCCTGGCATCGTTTCAAGAATATCTGCGTCCACACGGATCCATCTCAACACGACTACTTCGAAGCGCTATATGCTGGGGCACAAATATGGGCTCGGTGACAAAAACGTTGCATTCCTCAAAGTCGCTTTATTTCCCAAATAAGGTAGATGGACTGTTATGTAAGGGGACGCCGTGTCCGTTCACATGAATGGTAGATGTCGGTCGGTGCTCTGAGAGACCGCCGGAAGTATGTTTGTCTCATTTCAAGTCAAAATATCTCATTACACAAAAAAAAAGGCAACTAGGGTCAAGTCCACGCGTACCAAAATGATCTTTTCCCCCTCCGTTTTCCCTTGCATCGTTTCAAGAATATCTGCGTCCACACGGATCCATCTCAACACGACTACTTCGAAGCGCTATTTCATATTCCAGGCCTATAGGTGGCGCTGTTTCAGTTTCACTGTTTACAAATCGACTTTAGAAGAAACCAAACTCAAGGAGAAATGATATTTAGCCCTAGTAACCATAATAGGCTCAATATCTTCTCCAGCAGGAACACGAGAATGTAGTCCACCACTGTTGTTGATGTTGTTATGAGACGTCTCGCGGGATATAAGAGGTGGAAGGCTGCTCGAGGGGTGCAAGTATACCGTACGTTTTGTGATTTTTTTCACCCTGGGACCAGGTTTCAGAAAAGTTCGTTTAAGGCAATGTGTTTACAGGATTCATGTGGACGATCGGCCAAAATGATGCAAAACATCTGCGTTTGAACCAAAAAGCGTCTCCATGTGGACGGGCCCTAGATGTAGACGTGCGCCGTTCATGCTGACGGCCTTATATCTGCTCTAAGGTGTGATTTTTCTCGACAGAAGCAAACATTCCCACAGATGCATCGTCATCACAAGCTCATCGTGGCCTGTTGATAACACGGCGACCCATGCCGGGCACATAGATGTGATGTGCAGCTGCAGAGCACATGCCCCTGCACCAGGGTGGGAATCTGGGCCGCAGAATTTTCGAAACACTCATGGAAGAACCACGCCACGTCGTTTATCAGGGCCCTCTGTTTTTTAAAGTTTTACTCCAGTCTCTGCGATGAATTACAGAACTCTTAGTCCACTGCCTGGGCGCCCTCTAATTTGCCTGCATTTTTATAGTAGCCACCAATTTCGCAGAAGCCGCTCAGACCAACACCAAACTTGGCTTTACTTCTGCGCTTCAAAACATTTCCTTCAAGCGCCAGATGCCGAACATGGGGAAAACCTCATGTCCACTGTAATCTATTCAGCAGCGCGGGTCAAATTTGAGACGATGTGGGAGAGGCCATCTGGGGGGAGTGTGTGTGCGGTAAATGGCTATGGGAGAAAGTTGTTGTGAGCGCAGACTGCTGTAGAAAAACACTGTGAAGATCCAGTATGACCACATGTGGGTCGTAAACATCTGCGCACCTTTCTGTTTGTCGGCTCTAGCACTTCCACCTTAGGCCCCGTCTACACGGAGGCGCTTCTTGGTTTAAACACAGGTGTTTTGCATCGTTTTGGCCGATCGTCCACACGAATCCTGTAAATACATTGCCTTAAAACTGAAACAGCGCCACCTATAGGTCTGGAGTATGAAGTAGCGTTTTGAGTCGTGCTGAGACGGATGCCAGGGAAAACGGAGAGGGAAAAGATCGTTTTGGTACGACTGGTGGACGAGGCCTTAAAGTCCTTCTTCCTTAGTTGGCAATGGTAGTGGCTTCAAACATGAATGGAGAAACAAAAAGTGGATCAAAGACTAAAATAAGCTGCTGGGGCACAAATATGGGCTCGGTGACAAAAACGTTGCATTCCTCAAAGTCGCTTTTTTCCCAAATAAGGTAGATGGACTGTTATGTAAGGGGACGCCGTGTCCGTTCACATGAATGGTAGATGTCGGTCAGTGCTCTGAGAGGCCGCCGGTCCGTAAGCCTGAGATTGAGAGCTCGCCGGTTACATCACAAGGCCGACCGGCGTGACACTGTACCGTGCAGACAAGGCCAGCCCAAGGACTGAGCAAGTAAACAGCTGAATGAATGATTCCCTTGTTGCGCTTCCGCACTGCTGACCTGCCACGGTGGTCCGCAGCTGAGAAAGCACGCTGGCTGCGGTTAATAATGTTTGAGGCGTCCTGAATCGAGAACATCGTGGCCTGCTTCTCACAGCGGGCCGTCCTCTGTCTCGGTTTGTAAGACGGCGTCTGTGAGAACGTCCTGATGTTGGGAGGCTGGAACTGATCTGATGATGCTTAAAAATACACAGAGCAGGCATAACATTATGACCACCTTCCTAATACTGTGCAGGTCTAAGTTGTGCCTCCAAAACAGCCGTGAATGGACGTGAAGGTGTCTGAAGGTGCCGTTAAATATAAATCCACCATCTCAGTGAACATACTTTTGATTTTACATGTATATATTTATGCTGCAATGTTGCTTCTTATGCAAAACTATATATTTTAGTAACGGCATTTATCCATTTAATGTCTTTTTACCTGCAAATATTAAATCAACTTGACAATTTACCCTCAATCCTGAAACCTCAAACAACAACCTCACCGTCCCCACCCCCACTGCTTTTAGATTGCCAGGAATTTGTCCCACCTAAAGTCACCAAGGCGACCCCCTTTTGGTGGCCGAGGAATGCCGGGAATTTCACCGCTCGGTCTGTTTTTCTCAGCGCAGACCAGCGTCCACACTTCCTCTGGTAAACTGATCCCGACCACACAAGAGGAGCCCCTTTCCTCCCCTCCCCTCCCTCACCCCCATCCCCCCCGCGCAGCCACCTCTCGACCGTACGACCCCGTACTACCGTCAATCAACACCTAACACTTGCGAGCACAGCTGATCAAAACCACGTGGAGGCATCGCTGGTTCCAATTGAAGCAGGAATGTGCTTATATAACGGCGAGAAAGTGGGCCATCGCTGCGGCTATGGGTGTGGTACTCGGCTTTGAACATATAAGAAGCAGACAGCGAGCAGATCAAAGACGAGGAGAAGAAAGGTTAAATGAAAGAGCGAAGCGAAACACGGAGGCTAAAGTAAACAGTTTGAGAGAGATTTTTACAAGGCCAAAGAGAAACAGTTTGAACAGAATTTTACAATATGAAATAATCAATAATCCCTTTCGACATTAACAGTCTGAACGAGAGACATTTACGTTCCTCATTTCTTCTTTCTTTTAGGATAACTAGGTTTGAACTGATTATTCTTCACATGGCTCATAGAATCGGACGGATGACGAGCACCTGCGACCCTAGTTTTGGCGATGTGTTGCACCTCCTGCTGCCGATTCAGCATCTTGAGTTGGCAAATGCAGAGAGGTCACTTCTATTTGCACAAGAAGAGAAACAGATAGCAAACAACAAAGCTCGACTAGTTCTTCCCTGTTCATCTCATCTGAATATTCAAATACGCAAACGTTTCGATGCGTTCAAGCGCAACGTTTTGGTCCAAACGCAGCTGACGGACGTCACAGTAGATGTCTAAGTAACGTCCACACCAATGAATGCCAGGGCCAGAAGTTTCCCAGCAGAACACAAGAAGTTATTTACTTCTGCTGTCAGTGGTTTTAATGTTATGGCTGATTGGTGTATGTTTCTAAAGCACCACTGATGTCTCAAAGGTGCATTCAGGTGCATCACTGAGCACATTCTCAGCTTCTAATCAGTGTACGACAAATGTTTTTTGCTCAGTTTCAATCCACACTTCCTGGAATGAATAGACCCACAAATTTGACTCACTTTCAAAAGTCAAGATTTTGGAAAAGACTTGGATAGTCTCTGCCTCTCTGTGCTCCAAAGATCTTAATTCACAACTTATTCACTCCTTTCCTCCTCCACATGCAATAATTTAGTGATTCATGGTCAATAAGTCGCTCTCTTGCTCGACGTGGGGAACACGGAGAGAACTTCTGTTTCCAGACCTGCCTCTCTTCTGTTTCTCCAGTTGTCATCACACCTGCCCGGATCCACAGAGTGCACAGGCCGCCCCCCCCTAAACCGCCTGTAAATAACGTCTGTCCCGCCGAGACGCACTTGTTTGTACAGCTCTGCCTGAGATTGTGTTGACGAAAGAGGGGGGAGACTCAAAACTCAGGGTTCTGGAGGAGGAATTTGGTGCCACCTGAGAATTGAATAGCATTGTTCTTACGTGTTTGGACAAACTATCTGAGACGCTTTAACTTTCTGTTCTGTGTTCAACTACGTTAGCTAGTGATGCAGTGACTTTATTTACAGAAAACTCAAATATAGCCCCCATTCATTTAGTTTATTTGACATCCTACTTTTTTTTTTTTGACATGCAACTATTATTTAAGGCATCAATGAAAAGTAAACACTTCTGAGACAGAATGCTGCTCAGACTAGGGCCTCGTCCACACGGAGACGCTTTTTAGTTTAAACGCAGATGTTTTGCATCGTTTTCTGAAACCTGGTCCCAGGGTGGAAAAATTTGCAAACGAAGCTCTTGAGTTTTTGTGTGGACGTCAAAAACGTCAAGAAACGCATACAAGCATTTCAATGATGTCATCGCCACTATCGCCACACCCTTCGAGCAGACTTCCACCTCTTATATCCCGCGAGACGTCTCATAACAACATCAACAACAATGGTGGACTACATGCTCGTGTTCCTGCTGGAGAAGATATTGAGCCTATTATGGTTACTAGGGCTAAATATCATTTCTCCTTGAGTTTGGTTTCTTCTAAAGTCGATTTGTAAACAGCGCTCAAGCTTTATGCGCATGCTCCGTTTTTGGTGAATATCTGAAACTGAAACAGCGCCACCTATAGGCCTGGAGTATGAAGTAGCGTTTTGAGTTGTGTTGAGACGGATTCATGTGGACGCAGATATTCTTGAAACGATGCCTAACGTGTGGACGAGGCCTAAGTCAAAACTTCTCTTCTCTGGAGTTTTCCGTTTCATCCAGTGGCACAGTAGCAGTAATTCATTTGACGGAAGTGGTAAAGGACAAATAAACTGATGTCAGACACAGATGTCACCTTACAAGTGCTGAACAGGTCGATATTTGTTCAGATACATTTTAAATAATGGATTGTTGCTTTGAAACTGTGAAAATTTAAATTTCTACACTAGTAGACGTGCATCACATGTACGCTTCAGCAGAGATTGAGTTTAATCTTCACTGCCAGAAGAAGGAGACACAAGTTAATTCCTTCTGTATATAACTGTACATGCACTGAAGTAGTTTAAAGGAATCAAGGCTGCATTTCAATGGGTCGTCATTAAAAACTTTGCTATATTCAAGCAGAAAGAGAGAGCCCTTTTCTTCTAAAGATCCAAAAAGTTTTCATAGAAGCCTGGATTTCATGTTTAATGAGTAGGAAAATGTACACAAAATAACGCACAAGGCATCTGGAGAACACTTTAAAGACCAACCTTGTGCTCCCTTTGTAAGAGACGATGTCTAGACAGCAAAATAAATACATAAAAAAACCCATCCTGTGTGTGATTGCTCTGTGAATGATGAATTGTCGGCGGGCTCATTTTTGTTTTTTTCTTTCCACCTGCCGTCAGCTGTGCCAGAGGAAGCAGGTGCAGCGGCATTAAGAGGAGCGACGGAGACCCAGCAGCGTCACCAAACAATAATACCATTAACTGCGTAAGAGCAGGGGGGGTTACTGGTCTGGGGAGTGTAGTTCTAATTAGCCGGAGCAGCTGGGAGGCTGAGGTGTGTTTGTGTGTGAGGGGGGATTTTCTCCCTTTTCGTCATTTGAACTAATCTGATTTCAAATTCACTGAGGGATTACTTGGACTGACACAATGATACAACACTATGTCTGAACAGAGCGTGAATTATACACAAAAATAACGGTAATGATGATATATCATCTATTGAACAACTGAGATGACACACTACTCCCCCTCTCCTGTCCTTTGTCTCACTCTGTGTGTCTCTCTGTTTATTTCACATGTGTGCTTAGTGGGGGGAAGTGACTCGAGGAAACCAGGGAAACAATGAGCCGCCGTTAAGACAAACCACCCAGCCCAGTTCCTCACCCCATCCCCTCCTTTCCTTCACTTCCCCGTCGCCCTCCACCCTTTCCAAGGACAGCAGCGTGGGAGGAAGGATGCCCCACCCTGAATCAATAAGAAACAGACCCAGAATGTTTACTTGCACTACAAGGACCTGAGTGATGTTAAATCACGCTGCTACTTCTATCTTCTTCAGTGCTGTTCTGCTCTATTTATTTATTGAGGTTTATTTACTTCTGTGTTTTTCCTCTGGTTGTCTGGTTTTGTCTCGCGTCCTTTGTTGGTGAAACTGAATTTCTTTCCACTGTGTATAATGACAACAAAGTCTGATCATAAATCTGTGTTTGAGTGTTGACATCTCTGCATTACAGGCTTTCTAATAAAGATTTAAATGCCCCAAAATACATATAGAAAACATTATGAAGAGGAAGATTAACCTTCATATTGTCCTCTGGTTCAAATTTGATCCATCTCAAATGTTTCTGTATCACATAGCTTGATATAAATGTGGCTCTGCTGCACATTGATTCCAGAAAGAAGTGTCCAGTTTGTAGTGGTTAGTTGAGAAGACATTGGCCAAAACATGTGTAAGACAGTATTAGGTGACAGATTTTATTCTAGGCTGTAGAAATACTCAAAGAGACCAGGTTAGTTTGGAACCGAGAGGACAGAAGCTGCATGGTAGATGGAAAAACAATACCAGGGATAAGTGACACTAACTCTGAAGTTCCCACAAGATTAGCATCTTTTGTTTTTTTCTGTTTTTAGTTATAACCCAGTTAGCTTCTAGCCTCTCCTGGGCCAACACTGGCACCCAGAATGGGACCAGTATACCATCACCAGTCCAAGTTCATTAAGAGTCGGAGCCACGTTGGCCTTAAAGCAGGCTTGTGACTCTAACGTTTGTCACATACTCCGCAAGAAGCAAGAAATTTGTTCTCGCTCCATTGGCTGCAAGAACAAGAAAAAGTTCATTCTGCACAAGTAATCACCAGGGAAGTCCATAGGCCCCTCCCACTTCAGCATACATCATGCACGCTAAGCATTGTGGGAGATGCGGGAGACAGACTACGAAAGGCTTTTTCAAACGTTGGCCAGTCACTTTGACGTCTGTGTCCGTCGGATCACACACACACTCACACGGTAGACTGTCCTCTACCCAGGAGAGATTAGTGGACACACTACGAATATTAGCATCTAGGTGCTAACAGAGCGTTTGCTAGCATTCCTGCTTTCTTGCATTAACCACACCCACTTCCAATTTCTGACCAATCACAGCACAGTCACCACACACAACGTGAGAAAAAAGTTCTGTCCGGCTAATGTGTCAAGAACAAGCTGCAAGAACTCCCAAATGAGGAAGTTGTAATGCTGTTACATACTCGATGAGAAGCCCTGGGAGCTTCTCGTGGACAACGTTAAAGCGTTATTTACAGTGCTGTGGCATGTTGAGTGTGTAGCTACAGTGAAGTTATGTATTTACACCACCGAAACACTAGGCAGTGACAGGTCAGCTGTGCTGAGTTTCACTCTGCACTTCACACAGTGGTGAGTGGAACTGAGCGGCTCACGTTGAGGTTGAAGTAAATAAATGTGCATCAACATTTAGTTTGGAGAAGACATCTTAGTAGATGGCGTGTATGAGCCAGAACAAACGAGGACTTTCTTTGCAATGTCGAACCAATCACAGTCAATACGGCGCGTAGTTACATTCCTGGGTGGGTGCATGTCAGGTTACGGCGTAGCGTCTGGAGTTACACAGTAGCTACGCTGTCAGCCTCACACATAAAATGATCATAAATGAAAAACGCTGTACACCACATGAAGCAGAACCGTAAATAAATGGCAGAATCAAACTGTGTGAGGGAAATCACACTAACTGAAAGACGATGTAAAGACTCATTACCTGGAAAGGGTAATGACATAATAGCTTCTGTTCCATTTACTGGACTTTCAGCCAGTGTTGACTGAAAGTGAATCCAGGTAATAGAACAGAATAGATTTCCAGTACTCTCATGAAGTCATCCAACAAAATTCTTCTCAAGGTTGTATTTTTCCCTGAGATTAAATAAAACAGCGGGAAGGATCCATCCTTTGCTCACACAAAGTCTAACACTATTTGCATGTTCACATATATGCAAAGAACAATCTTTAAACACTAATTTCACTGCCGTTGACATGACGATGCTGTAACAAGCTAAATTCAGTCTACACTTCCATGTAAAATAAATGTTATATAATGCGTTCTGTAGCTCTGGAGGGGATACTCGGTGTTGCATAACCCCTGACCATGACACTGAAGGCTTTTTCAGCTTGAGCAGAAGGCTTCTGGAGGCTTCTTAGTGAGTATTTAAACTCTGATTAAAGGTGGTTTCTACATGCAGTTCACCACTACCCACATTACTCATGTCTCTAGATCAACTCTGAACATCATTTTTTCCTCAGCTGTGGAAAATAGTGTTTTGCAAGCATGTCAGCTTTAGGGAAGTTCAATAAATACCAATGAAATGTTGTATGATGGTGATAAAGCTTTGATGAAAAAAAGCTGCTTTAAAGGAGTAAAGTCACTACTAGCCATCAGTATTCATATAAAGCAAGCTACAAATTACCTAAGTAAGCATTTACTTGGCCAGATGTGATGCAAGTGATTTATATGTGACCTCATCTTCTGTTAAAACATGTCTTTTGCATTCCAGACTGATCAAACCCACGATGCCAACCGCGGAGCATGTCAGATCCGTGTTCTGACGGAGCCTCCCTCGTCTTTGAACCGCTAATCTGGTGACGCACAGAAGGAAACAGTGGGTAAACAGTGCGAGCCAGCGACCCTCCGCACGGTCACGTCTCCAGCGTGTTCACATGTGAAAGTGTGCGGCCCAGCAGGAAGAGCGCCAGCACCATGAGTCGGCCGCCCAGGGGGCTGCTACTCCAACACGTTCTACAAACAGTTTGCTTGTACGAACTCCCGTACGCACACATAAATGAATCCACCCCTGCCACTTCATCACCCACTGGCGCTCATTTGGTGACGTGGAGGAAAGCCTTGGGCCAAGGCTATTCAGCAAAGTGCCACAATTAGACTGGAAGCTGGCACTGTGAGTTCCAGCTGCAAAGGAACTGTACTGCCTGAAAAACAAGTGCCCACTAATTTGCCCACACTCTCTACACCTCCTTTCATCCCACTATCTTGCCCAGGGAGGTGGAACCACCCACACAAAGAGAAAGGAAGACTGGACAAGATGTCCAGGATTACATAATCTGGAGGTTTTATGTAACAGCAAGGGCAAGTCAGTCGGTTGGAACAGGCCCTTTTAAGGCTTTTGCCTCCACGTCTCACAATTTCCTTTTACAAGAGGGAAGAGTGAACAAATGGATGGATGGATGGATGGATGGATGGATGGATGGATGGATGGATGGATGGATGGATGGATGGAGTGCCCACTGGCAATGGCCCAGATCAGTACCTCTGTGACAAAGAGTGGCGCAGATGGCAGCCCAGGACTGGCTAGCGTTCAGGGCACCAAATGGCATGCCACAACAGATCCAGATGGACTCAGGCTCCCGGTTTTTTATTTTGGCCTTTGAATAGGTGGTGGATAAACAGCGGGAAAGACAGCAGTGTAAAGAAATGAAAGACGAAAAGCAGAGAGGGAGGAGGGCGGAAGGACAAAAGCACGCTTACACGGAGAGAAGCTTGAAAAGGAGAGATCTGGAAGGGACGAAGGCAAGTGAAAAAGGGCAACACCGTAAACAAATCAATCAGGCTAATTTTCCATCTGCCGCGTTTTGTACTTCGCTCTCAAAGAAATCCTCCAGATGCTTTATGGACACGCGAGTCTCCACGTCAGAGTAGAAAAATTATGACCGATCCTGAATTATCTAATTCTACTTATGACGGGAGATGTGACAGAATATACGCCAAAAAGAAACAGTCACGGAGCCACAACTCAAGTTTTATTTTAACTCCACAAACCTTTACGGCAGCAGCGTCCAAACTTTTTTCACCGAGCTCCACATGCTGAAAAACATACACAAAGACACTCAGGCTTGTGTTTCTGATTGTGCTAACTTTGCTGAATGTCTGCCTTTTTTCCAGCCACACTAATCCTGCAACTTTAGTGAGGCAATCTTTTAAGAGAAAGGATTTCCCTTGTCAAGCAATGAATTGAGGACTTTGAATCTTGAGTGTTGTGGCATGTTTCTGTGTCGTGAGCTTGCAGACTAGCTGCCATTTGCTCAACTTTCTGCGTTGTTCGGCACCAGTGTAGGTCTGATGTTTGATTTCACAGTGTCGTCATGTATTACGCACTTTCACCGCAGCAACAGTCTCGTTGCATATCAAACAGACACTCTTCTTCCTCGTTTTCTGTGAAGAAACATTCATTTTCCCTACATTTTCTGCACTCACTTCTTGCTATCTCGCGTTTCTTTAGTTCTGCCACGTTTTTGATTAACCTCGTTTATGTGGAGATGCCACAGCGCTCTAGATGCCAGTGCCACCTACTGATGAAGTGCAAGCTCCATGTGTGAGCCATGGTCCATTATACGTTTAGAATTTGCTAGGGGCCAATTAAAAATGGGCCACGGGCCGAGTAGTTTGGACGGCCCTGCTTTACGGAGAATTCGGTTTTCATAACTGCTTCACCAATTTTTCCTTTCTGCTTCAGAAAATAGACTTTCACATGATTATATATATAGAGGGACCTAACCCACCATTGCACCAGTCTAGGAAATATTTGCAAGTGAAGAAGTCAGCATAATAGGCAGTTTAGGCTTCCACTTCAAGCTACGATGACAGCCAAGACCCTATACAGACGCAGACTGTAAGAGCTGATTGATCCACTTGGAAGTAGCGAATTTCTGCTTTAGTTTTTCCAGCTGCTTCTCCGTCTACGCAATTTTCAAATTGATTGTTTTGGCTCAATAAAGATGGAACACATCGAGGAAAGGTTAACTGAGGTGGTTCGGAGACACAAACAAAAGTATGACTCGTCTTCTGGGACATTTTGGCAAAAGTTTCAATCGCCGCTGTTGTGAAGTGAAGCAGGAAGTAGTGTCTGAATCCGAGTGGCAGAAACAGCCAACTATCGTTTTTACAGAGCGAGCCAGGCTGACGAGCGCACAAGAATGCGTAGGTTACGGCGTTTATGTCCTGCAGCGCTTTAAATGAGCTTTAAGACCATGAACCAACAAACAGACTAAAGTGTTTTAACCACAGCCATAACAACCTTAGTCAAAGCAGCCAGTTGAGCAAACCGTACGTTTTGATTTCAGTGTCTGTTGCTGTTGTGTGCCTTTGTGTTGTACCTTGTGATTACACATGTAAAGGTGATATATAGCACCCCAAGGAGACAATAAAGTCCCATTAACAAACAGTATTTAATTTAGTTTGAGGCAACGTTTTGGAGCTGGAGATGGATGTGCAGCAAGACCCCAGAGGAGATCAATCAAACACAACTGAAGGAAATGAATGTGAACTAATTCTGCTAAAAACTACAAGCAGTGTCAGGAAATAGGCAATAAACATGAGAGAACATGTTTGGGGTAAATTAACGTCAGCTTCCAGAAACAGGAGTGTCACTTGCTGTATTCCATCTGACCCAGATAGGACCTCTGGTAACTACTTTCAGTTCAAACCCGTGAAGCCAGCGGCGTTGGCGAGCGTGGGAGGCAGAGAAGGAAAATTACCCCTTTGAGAAAACGAAAGCAAGTCTGTCTCACGCTTATTATGAAACGGAGCCGTCGGAAAGCTGTGAGTGCTATTTTGCAGATCGGCCTTCGAGGCGGCGTTCAGGTGATAGAGACTTCACCCGCAACGGAAAGCGCAGAAAAGACTTTCTCCTGCAGGAAATGACTCGAGATAAATCCACATTTCTGACAAGAGGAGCCGTGCACAAGTGGTGATCTTAAAATTATAACCCAGGGGGGAAAAGTAAAATGTACCACAGCCGTCAACTTAACCCGTGTCAACCTTTGAGCTTCTCCATCAAGGCCAATGTGAAATCTGAGGATATTATGGTTTTCAACAGGAATTCCAAATGATAACAGCAGGCTACAGAACATACTGGGTCACTTTTCGTCCGAATGCCTCTGAGCGGAAAGACGCCGTGCAAGACATCTGGTGTTGTGCAAGCTTTAAAAAATAGCTTAAGAGTTTAAAGGTTACTTTGCTCTGTTTCTTTAAGGAGGGAAACCCACTGCTCCCTAATGACCACACGCAAATTACTTCAAGTTCCCTACGAGGAAAAATACACAGCAGCTCTTTTCAGCCATTTACTCAAAAGTAGAATCCGTCGGTGCAGACTATCCACTAGTAAAATAATTACTAGTCTGGTTACAAATCAAAGAAGGAAGCCTGTCAAGAAAATAAAAAGGCGACTAGTCGCTTTGTCGACTTCGGTTCCAAGACGCTTTAAGCATCATGTCGACTAACAACATGGACGCCTCCGATAAGACAGGTGAATGCTAGCAGAGGAACGGTGCAGTCAGTTCTTCTTCACCAAACGTCCTGCGGTAACAGAGAGAAGGAGGCTGCACATCTTTAGCTGAAGTACATAGAGTATCCCATCTAACAACATGCTATGGAGTACTGTTAGATGCTGTTGATGTAGCTGAGGTGCTGCATGTTTTTATACAGGCTATACATATCTGCAGCTCACAGTACGTAGCGCATGAGCCGGCTGTTCTCAGCAGATGTATTCAGGTCAAGAATATAGATGTAATTGGTGCAATGAACTACGTTCTACTGTGTTTTTATTAGTGACGACATCAGCGACTTGTCGCTTGACTATCATCACAAAACAGTCGACTTTTAAAATATATGAAGTCGTGCAACCTCAAGTTGATATGTTATGTTTGCAAGTTTTGTGCAACATTCTTTCTATTTCATAAAGCCAGCAGGAGCCAAAGTGTCTGCAAAAGGAGCAGCTGTAAAATGACAAGCATGTTTTGCTAAGCACCACAAATGTTATCAGTCCAAAGCTACTGGGTCCAATCACATTAGGAAAGAACAGTGTAATTGTACCTAATTGATGTCCATTGGTCACCAACAGAAAGCTATCGGGCTGAACGTGTCAGCTGGATAATGTGGAACTGACCACGTTATCAAGTTAATGTGGTAAAATGTGGTGGAGTGCACAAAGTGTGATTTTTCCAGAGGAGACCAGTTAGCGTCCTGTCTTTCAACAAGGAGCACGGCTTTTTCAGGTAGCTGTGACCTCCGTCATAAACTCCTCTGAAGCTCCGCTGTTATCGTCTAGAGCTATGGACCCTAGATCAGTGACTACAAAGTAAACTAAAACTCATACTGCGTAATACATTTTTTTTTCCCATGCAGCTGCTCCACATTTGCTCCAGATCTGGACACTCTCACATCTCTGGCGCTGGATGCTGAAGTTCAGAAACTAGACCAAACGGAATAAGCTATGAATAATTAAGGTGAAGTATTCCTCACAGATGAGGCACAACTGGAGCACATTCCTGCTAGGGGTTTTAAGGTGGAATGTGTAGTTTAGTCTGCAGCCTGAAAAGTACTGCAGAGTGCTGCCTCTTCTTCCTCTGCATCCTGTTTCAGCCCTGTTCGAGTGCGCGTTCTGCCGTTCCCATCCTATGTGAATCACTGGTGTTATGATTTGCCGTCTTGGTTTTCTTGTGGAGTGAAAAGGAAGCCGGCCCTATATAACTAACACACAGATAATAATAAGCGCCCATGCTCACATACTGTATATTATTATAAGTACACTCGCACAATAGATTTTTTACACAGGCGCGTTTTCATATGTCAAACTTTCTAATACCTCTGTTTATAAATGGTTATTCGGTTTAGATTTTACCATTTGAGAAACTATTAAGAACGTTTCCTCTTTTGTTAAGGAGGAAAATTACATGAAAAACAAAATAAGAGATGCTACACTGATTAGCCAAACCACCGATAACAGGAGACGTGAATAACACTGATCATCTTGTGACAAATCAATGTTCTGCTGGGAAACTTCTGGACCTGGCATTCATTCATTCATTCATGTGGATGTTACTTAGACATGTAGCACCCACCTAGACCAGACCAGGTACCCCCACCCCATAGCAATGACACTCCTTGATGGCAGCAGGATGCAGCCTGACACAGGCACGCACACAAAAAAAAACAAAAAAAACATGACGAACAGCACAAGGTGTTGACCTGGCCTCTAAGGCCTCCTCCACACGTACTAAAACAATCTTTTCCTCCTCCGTTTTCCCTGGCATCATTTCAAGAATATCTGCGTCCGCACGGATCTGTCTCAGCACGACTCAAAACTCTACTTCATATTCCAGGCCTATAGGTGGCGCTGTTTCAGTTTCAGAAATTCACCAAAAACGGAGAGGAAGAGGCGGAGGCAAGAGCTGCATTTTCGAATTTTTCCACCCTGGGACCCGGTTTTAAAAAAAGTACCCCCACTTACATCATTCTGCTTTGCCAGACACCACAGGACACCCTCATAAGGCCCATGTCCGTTCAATGAGGAGTCACAACTGTTATGGAGGCACAAGAGAGACGTAATGGTCATAATGTTATGCCTGATCGGTGAAAGTGTGGGCACATTTCAGCCGTTTTTGAGAACACCGATACAGACAACTCTGCATGCAATTAGACAGACCTACAACCAGCCAGAGTCAGTTCGTTCCAAACTCAACTCCACTGCGGATGCTTGCATGACTACGTTGTCCATCTGTCACCGTGTAAAACCCACCCGAATGATTTGATTGGCCCGGCAGATCTTTGCCAGAGCATAATCAGTTCCCAATGGAGCAACTCCAGGCCAGTTTCAGGCTGGGCGGGGCAAGTTCATCTGGCTTCCATGCTTTTTCAAATGAATGCTATTGCCGTGGATTCATCCTCTGTATATAAAGCACATTACTCAGTCTCACTGAGGCACAGAAAGCGTTTGACTGAAAGATAAAGTAAATCAAGAAAAACACGGTTTGAATTTGTTTTATTGTTCGGCTCAATAGCTGGAATGTCAGTGAGTCACGTTAGAGGGGGAGTTCATCAATGCCTGCATGCAGCCAGCGTCAGCACAGCAGCTCTGAGAACAGATGTGCAGTTTCAAGTAGAACCTGAAGACTAAACAAGAACACAAGGTTAAATCCCTCACGAAGTAAAGACAGTTAAACACACGAGAACCTACAAACACGTTCCGCCCCAGTTCTGCTTTGTGCAAAACAAATCCACGCTTGTTTTTCCTTTTTGTAGGGAAGAGCCTTTTGTTACACCAAACTGCATGCGGAAATTTGCCAATTTAGTGTTTTTCTCCCTCACAAAACACACGCCTCATCCAGCATGGCTTAGATTCATCCTATCCACTCTCCACCCTGGCTCACGTCCAACCCACCAAACAGCGACACACACCCACATTTCTTCTACATTAAAACACACTCTCCGCACACGTATTGTACTTTCAACCAACAAAAGATAACGTGGGATGAAACGGCATGCTGTGACAACCATTAAAAATAAAAAAGGACACCCAGCGCACAGGCACAAAAGATGAGTTAAAAGCAATTTGCATAATTTTCAAGGCCGCCGGAGAAGTACGTTTTTCAAGTTGTCAAACTGCAAGCAAACACAACACTGTATTTTTCTTTTACTGCTCAAGAGAAACAGCGATTGTTTAAATTACTACGACCTGGGGCGTCTCGGTCTGTATAAATATGTGAGCCCTTCATCCATAAATACATGCATGTCACACACACATTGCTGCTGCATTCTGCATACTTTCCACAGCACGCTCCATACCCTGCTGTTAACTGTGTGGTCTACGTAATCTCACAGTCGCGTTTAATCTATTCCCGCTAATGCCTCCAGAACTGCTGTAACATCTTTTGTTAGTTATTCACGTTCATTCGTTGTCTATTAACGCTCGTCCTCCAGAGAGTTGTGGAGAGGAGGGCTGGAGCCTGGAAGCAAGAGGCAGGCAGTCAGTAAGTCACGCCAAAAAAATATTAGTTCATCTATGCCTGCATAAAACTATCAACAGCATCAGTGCAGAAGCTCTGAGGACATGCACCGATCAGGCATAACATTAAAACCACTGACAGGAGAAGTAAATACCATCTTGTGACGATTCAGTGTTCTGCTGGGTAACTTTTGGACCTGGCATTCATTCATGTGGATGTTACTTAGACATGTAGCACCCACCTAGACCAGACCAGGCACCCCCACCCCATAGCAATAATACCCATCAACAGGAGAATGCAGAAGAACAACTCAAAAAAACATGAAGAACATCACAAGGTGTTGACCTGGCCTCCAAATTCACTAGATCCCAAACTGATCAAGTATCTGTAGGATGGTTTACAGTAGCCCCTCCCCTCAAAGGCCCCCCCACTAACAACATCCTTTTACCAGACACCACAGGACACCCTCAGAAGACCCATGTCCATTCTCTGATGAGTCACAACTGTTTTGGAGGCACAAGGAACCTATACAATGTTAGGAAGGCAATGTTATGCCTGATAGGTGTATGTGCAGTTTTAAAGAAGAAAAGCAAGAGCAAAGAGGCCCATTGTTAACTGAGGTTTACCATGTTTGGCATGTTAACACAGAAAGAAAAACAACCGTGCACACTCGCGTACACACCTACGACCAAAAATCAGAATCACAGATTCACCAAATAACGTTTCATTTAAAAGTAATTTAGAGACTATCAAGAGTTTATTTGAAAAACAATCAGGCCAAGAAATATAACTGTCCATGTAACAAATATGTCTAATTGTCATTCTGGGAAACCGACGTTTAATAGAAATATAAAATAATATAAACGTTGTGCGACTAAACTAAACGAGCTTCCATCAAAGGAAGCATTCACACGTCAACTCTGACTGCGACTGTGATGTAAGACAGAATGGCAAAGAGGTCGCTGGGAATGCAAGGAGATGTCCTCTGCCTGCACTGGGTCAGCAAATTATATAATCACTGGCGGGAGCACTTTAAAGACGGACCAGGGAGGATGATCCTCGTGGATTACGCCCCGCTCAGAGACCACAATCTGTCTCTCCATATAAAGCACTGTGTATGTGTTAGACAAAGTAAACAAAGGAACCTAAAACAAAAGCCGGAGTGCTGTCAGAGGAAAGTGGAAAGCAGCTCATCCTTAACTGAGGTTATCACATGCACGTAGGCCACGTCAATACTTGTGCACTTTTGGGGAAAGTTAACAAACGTCTCGAATGAGGAGCAAAGAGGAGATATTTTACAGACAGAGAGGAACTGGCGTGCACATCAGTTAAGTCGTTGTTCTTCACATCATGTTTAATCAGCTCAGTGCTGCATACTACGGCCCCACTCCCTCATGATGATGCATTGTTGGCGTGTCCAACCTCTGGGCTTCGCATTCATTACCAAGTCGCCATGTGATTCTTTTTGGTTTGGCAGATAAACGTCCACTTATCCTTTTCACTTATGCATGCTTGGATTTTTTTTTACTGTGGGAATCGTACTTCGGAGGTAACACTTTTACAAAAATGTGTCACAGAGGAGAAACTAGGTCAACGTCTG
Organism: Planiliza haematocheilus; assembly: GCA_005024645.1. Taxonomy (NCBI): domain Eukaryota; kingdom Metazoa; phylum Chordata; class Actinopteri; order Mugiliformes; family Mugilidae; genus Planiliza; species Planiliza haematocheilus. Next base: position 81,704 of record SRSE01000350.1, on the reverse strand, counting down.
CAATCACGCTGCACACATTGGTTTTCTATGGGAAGTTTAAGAAACAAAACGGTGTAAAAAACGTGTAAAATCACTTCATCCTCAGTGCAAACATTTGAGGAACAAGTTAACACAGATTCAGCAAATGAACAAGAAGAAGACATGATTAACAGTTGGAAGCTGTTCATGCTAAATGGAGCGTGTCAGAAAGAGATTATAAAGTCACAAATACGGGAACAGTAGCTAAATGGACCGGTCGAAATCAAACTGATTAAGTCTAGTTCACCTAAAAAGATGGAAAAACTGTAATAACACGCTGAATTTCATACAATAAATAGCTGCAATACCTTGATAAAATGTCTAAATATAACTTTAAGTAATTGTTTGAGTTGGATATACCAAAATAAATGCCTAAAAAGCGAATTGTTTAACTAGATTTACTTTCATTGTTAATTTTGGTTTACAAAACTCATTCATCTTCTGTAACCGCTTGTCCTTTGACAACCATTCACACTCACACCTACGGCCAATTTAGAATCATGAAAGAACCTAACGAGCATGTCTTTGAACGGTGTGAGGAAGCTGGAGAACCTGGAGAGAACCCACACAGACACAGGGAAAACATGCAAACTCCACACAGAAAGGCCCATGAATTCAAACCTGGAACCTTTTTGCTGTGAGGCATCAGTGCTAACCACCGCCAATCAAAATATCTGACAAGGGAATAGTTCATCTCATCAAAGTAATGGCTAATGCTATTAATGGTGCTGCGGTGCTGCCTGTTTTTATACAGGCTATGCATATTTGCAGTAGAAGTCATGCAACCCTTCGAAGACAGTCAGCATAACTGAGGGGCCGTCCACATGGAAACGCTTTGTTTTGCATCGTTTTGTCCCAGGAAGAAAAATTTTGAAAACGCAGCTCTTGCGTTTTTGTGTGGACGGCGAAAACGGAGAGAATCGCATACGATGATGTCATCGCCACCATGGCCACACCCCTCGAGCAGCCTTCTACCTCTTATATCCCGCGAGACGTCTCATAACAACATCAACAACAATGGTGGACTACATGCTCGTGTTCCTGCTGGAGAAGATAGTGAGCCTATTATGGTTACTAGGGCTAAATATCATTTCTCCTTGAGTTTGGTTTCTTCTAAAGCCGATTTGTAAACAGCGCTCAAGCTTTACGCACATGCTCCGCCTCTTCCTCTCTGTTTTTGGTGAATTTCTGAAACTGAAACAGCGCCACCTATAGGCCTGGAGTATGAAGTAGTGTTTTGAGTTGTGTTGAGACGGATCCATGTGGACGCAGATATTCTTGAAACGATGCCAGGGAAAACGGAGGGGGAAAAGATCGTTTTGGTACGTGTGGACGAGGCCTGACACACCACACCCGAGGAAGCACATGACAGTGCATTTGGATTCAAATTTGCGCTTGATGAGCGGCGTCAAGTGGAATAGGATGTGAAAATGCTGCTGCTTTGAAAATTTCAAAGTGGTGTAACATCAAACGCACTGCTTAAACAGCTTTTGACTAAAACATGTTTAAATAATGACCTGAAAGCTTACAAGACTTGTGGCTTGACTGATTCTGATTTGCCCTCGAGGACGTCAGACTTAACTACCTTTAGACTGAATATTTGGAAACTCGACTCAAAGTCAAAGTCACAGAGGAACAAACTATTTCCACAAAGACGCCTATGCAGATTTGTGACAGGTAATCACGTAATGTCACGAGAAGCACGGTGAACGACTATTCTTGATCTAACAAAGAAAAATTTAGTTTTCATTTCAGTGACACTCCTCCAACACGATGGCATATGCCTCCCGTAACCATTGGTTACCAGCCTTGAAAGAAGCCGAGACAGGCCTCTAATTTAGAACCTGTGTCAGAGATTCTGCCGTATTTGTCTTTTGTTCTGTCTCTGCATCTTCTTAGCGTCTCTCACCGGTGGAATCAATTCCTGACAAGCCCTCTTGCAGAAAGCCAGGGGACGTGTCTTCTCCTCTGCAGGCAGAATAATTAGCCTCATGTTCCTGCGTTCGCCGTCTCGTCTCTCATGCCCGTGGCAATGTGTGTAAATTAGCTCCACTCTACCTCGGTGAGACCAGGGTTCCTCTAGCTAGAAAGCTCACCCGTGCCTCTCCTGCATAACGAAGAGTTCGGCTTTTGTTCTGGAGGAGAGTCACACGCTGGTGTGCCCCAGTTTTCCAGTCTGCTCAATGTCACCCTCAAGGAAAACCAGCAACCAAGCAGCATTTAAGAGGCCTGGAAGTTAGAAGAAGCTAAGGTGACAGTTCGAATTATGGCTAATGCTAATCTAGCAGAGGACCAGATGAAAAATAAATGCCTTTACCCATCCCTGGTGTTGTGCTTGAATGTTTAATGTAGAATCAACTAACTCTGCTTTAAAATATCACAGGTGGGACTTGCTTGAGACCAGGAAGAAAAACAAAGATGAGGGTTAGGGCTAGGGAATCTCACAGAAACATTTAAACTCCTGCACTTTGCACAGTGAAGTCACAGCCGTACAGTTCAGCGCCGTCTCATGGGTCTGTGAAACAGCCACTTGGTTAAATTTAAGCATTTCGAAACATCATCCATGACTTCGGTTCCAAGCACCATGTTCACCGTGCTGACAGCGAGCTTGGAACATCGCGGGAACTGAGATGAAGCGAAGGCATAGTTGACTCTAATATCGTTTGAAACTGAGAGAGGTGACACGAATAATGATTTCATGTTCTGCTTGTTTCACTCCGAAGCATTTGTGCAAAGTGATCAAGTGTAGGCAGTAGAGGATTGAAATAGTTTCATCTGAAATGCTCTAGAGAGCAGAAGCAACTGTCACGGAAAATATGAGAGAAAAACCTGCATGGTCCAAAGAAAAACTGAGATATCCGTTTATTTTAAATACTAAGGGTGACACAGTGAGAAAAAAATCAACTTGTTGGTTATAAAAGCACTGTCAGCAACTATACAGTTGGTCTGGAACTGCTGCGTTGGGAACTGATCATGCTCGGGCAAAGATCTGCCGGGCCAGTCGAGCTCTTTCAGGTGGGCTTTGTGTGGCGATCCGTCATCTAGTCATCTAAGAACAGTAGAGTACAACAAAATGTCTGTGATTGATAGGAGGGTTTCACAAATCCGTAAAGACTGATTACATCTCTGTGTTGGTTAAATCACAGAATCCGAACGACGTGTTACCAGACTCATGTAAACCGCAGCGTTGCATAATTATTCATGATTCTCTTTCATTAGGATTCAACCATCTAGAAAACCCTTCTCGGGATCAATATTTCCAGCCTCATCCTTGAACCAGACAGAATATTCCAGGGTATTCTGATCCTGTGGCAGGGCAGCAGCTGCGGTCAGCTCTTCAAAAGCATCACTGCCAAAGGATTGTGCTTAAAGCCGACAGCAGGAGGTTTCATACGCGGCCTTTGGAGATCAAATGGCCAGCAGAGCCTCTGGGCATCGAAGGGCAGGCATGGTGAACTGTGGCATTTTGAGGTTACACAGTAAGACGAGAATATATAGATATGTACTTGCAGGGAAATGCAGGGAAAATGATACTGAACATGGGGCTGTAGAAGGGGCAGTGGTAGCGGTAGAGAGGTGGGCTGGTAACTGCAGGGTCCCTGATTCTCCACGAACATCTAACTGAGGAAACTATAAAATGTTCTTCATCTCTCAGCACTGCTGTTAAGTTGCCTGCGAGCGTGCTCTTAAATCCTCTACTGGCCCGCTGCAGCTTTAAGGCTTCCCTGCAGTTTCCGGCTGTGAATGCAGAGCGAAACATTTAATACGGAGATGGACGATGCAGAAAATGCAGATAAGCTCAGGTGACCTTCAGTGGAGGGCGGCCATTTAAATTCATAATCATGTCATAAAAGTGATGATGTTCTTTATCTGATAAAAGGAAACATGAAATAGCTTGACGCCAGTTTATGAAATTACTTCTGACTGATGTGCTACAGCGACAAGGCAAAAAAAGGAAAACATTAGTGTTTATTAGGTGTGTATCTGCAGGGGCGGCGCTAGGGATTTTGGGCCCCATGAAAAGAATCTTTACAGGGCCCCCCAACACAGCGACGAAATTTTTTGATGCTAGTTTACATACGATCTGTGGTGAATAAAGTTATTGTTACCAGGACATTGAAAATAAAACATTTATGATTATATGTTAATAACTTAGTGTCATTATTTTTTATGTATTGTAATTTCATCATCATTAGGGGCCTCTCTGCCCCCCCCCCCCCCAATCACAGGCCCTGAGAATCCATTTCCTTTCCCCCTTAAGTTACTAAGAAAATGTTCTGCAAACAATTAACGGTGACAGCTTCTTCCCTCTCTTGTAACTTGGCCGTAGGTGTAAGTATGAATAGTTGTCTGTCTCATTGTTAGCCCTGTGATAGACTGGCGACCTGTCTATCACCCGCCTCTTGCTCAATAACAGCTGAGATAGACTCCCAGTCATTCAGTATATTCAGGTAGTCAGCTGACCTCATTCTCTGGTCACATAATGTTGCTGAACCTAGACCTGAGCAACTGCAGCAACCCCAGATCATAGCACTGCCCCATAGCACAGGCTTGTACAGTAGACACTAGGCATGATGGCTGCATCACTTCATCTGCCTCTCTTCTTACCCTGATGCCCCCATCACTCTGGAACAGGGGAAATCTGGACTCATCAGACCACATGACCTTCTTCCATTGCTCCAGAGTCCAATCTTTATGCTCCCTAGCAAACTGAAGCCTTTATTTCCAGTTATCCTCACTGATTAGTGGTTTTCTTAAGGCTACACAGCTGTTCAGTCCCAATCCCTTGAGTTCCCTTCACACTATACGTGTGGAAATGCTCTTACTTTCACTATTAAACATAGCCTTGAGTTCTACTGTTGGTTTTCTTCCAAACGTTCAAATCAGTCAGGATTTCTACCTCAAAGACGATGGTTGCCCACCATCCTTCCAGTTTTTAATAATGCGTTGGACAGTTCTTAACCCAGTTTTAGCAGTTTCTTCATCTCTCTTAGATGTTTTCTCTGCTTGATGCATGCCAATGATTTTCAATTAACATATTTTCCACGACCATAGGATGTGTCTTTAGACATGGTTGTTTAAGAAATGAGAAGCTACTCATTACATCAGTTGGGCTTAAATAACTTGTTGCCAGCTCAAAGATAATCACCATGCAGTAATTATCCAATAGGAGGCTCCTACCTATTTGCTTAGGTAAATCAAGTTGGTGACTTGTTCTAATTTTGAAAGCTACCAAATTCTGCATGGTTTAAAAGTCATTTTCTTTGTGTCTGGTGTACCGTGCAAATACAGAAATAACTCTGCTGCACACCCGTTTTCATTAAAACCCACAGGTTCATAGATTTGGTTTGCAAATTAGGCCGAGCGAGCGCGCGCACACACATAATCCAAGCCCTGTCAATCAAAGCACAATGAAAACGGAACAGTCAACCTGCAGTGACATAATGGATGAACACAAACAATACAAGCGCTAATTACTCAGTCATTAATTATCTGGCAGCTTTACAATGCAGCCCTTTGAATCGGAGAGAACTGAAAACAATCGCTCTTATTGCGCCTCTGCAAACAACTGAGCACTTGACCTTTCGAATCAATGACAGCAGCCCGGTTGGCATTTTGCAGAGCTGCCAAAAAAAGTGTTAACACCTCTGGGAGCTCTGAGCAAAGCAATTTGGTAGCTGAGATTATTATGATTTCTTGATTGCCCAAAACAGTTAAAATCAGGAAGCAGGAACTCAGAAAGATTTTAAAGCAAGAGTCACTGATAGCAGCCTCTCAAATATGACCATTCGTTGCTTTGCTTTTTGCTCACTAAGGTCAAACAATTAGTAATTGGTCGCAGCCCATAACTACATCAGCTGAGTTCATCTGCTACGTACAGTCCTCACAGATCCGGTGACTCCCCGCTGAGCTCCGTGACAGAACACCCCCCCTCTTGTCATGTCAGGCAGTGCATGGAAATTTACACAGCCTTATCCCGTTGTACAATTTAACAAACGACTTAACAAATGTCACTTAACTGAATAATAAAAAGCTGTTCCTGCCACAGGCCAGGATTTTCTCATGAATAAAACATGGGGCAGCCCTCTGCCTCCTTAATATTAAGAGAGAAAATCCCCTTCTTTGAAAGCGACATTATGATTTGTGTCTGCTTACAGTATAATGGCAAAACAAAGACAAGCTGCTTATTAACCGAACTGGAATCCTATTAGTTTAATAGCAAGCGTGTCCACGGCGAAGCCTGGAGCATCTTCAATGCAAACATGTTTAAATATGTAGATGTTATTATGAGTCTTTGTGTTCGGGCGTGATAAGAGGAGCAGGTTTTCTCCTTATCGGCCCCGAGCTTCTGGCATGATTTGTGCTGCTTTTGATACAGGAAGACAATTTAGACATAAAAGAAATAAAGACATGCTGACGGCATGACTGCAAGAAAAAGAGACAATAACAAGCAGTGCTCGTATTTCAAAATGCGCCACGACTACAAGCATTTTATAGTTTAATGCTTTTGTTTGAGGCACCATTTGAAATATGGTTTAATTAAATTCAACTAAAATACAATATTGTATATATGCAGTTTTGGTAAATATTATTTAGGGGAACTACTGTTTTTTACAACCTGGACCTTATATCTGGCATAAAATACGTTTTTTTATTCACCCATATAACTTTGTGTAATGTGTATTCCTTGGGGAGATAATTATATCAGTGTATACCCATATAGTGGGAGTGACTGGGGCACCGAAACACAGCCTCTAAGGCCTCGTCCACACGTACCAAAACAATCTTTTCCCCCTCCGTTTTCCCTGGCATCGTTCAAGAATATCTGCGTCCACACGGATCCGTCTCAACACGACTCAAAACACTACTTCATATTCCACGCCTGTAGGTGGCGCTGTTTCAGTTTCAGAAATTCACCACAACTCGTCCACAACGCTCAGAAATGACATCATCCATCATAGCGTACAATAACAAAATATTGGTGAAATGACCAATGAGCTTCGCGGCAGATAATGCGTCATTTAGAGGCTGCATTTCGGTGCCCCAGTCACTTCCACTACATAGATATACGCAGATCTAATTAACTCCCGAAGGAATACGAATTACACAAAATTTATATGGGCGAGTAAACGACTGTATTTTATGCCAGAAATAAGGTCCAGGTTGTAAAAAAACAGTACTTCCCCTTTAAGTCTCTTGTTATATTCCATTATTTTTCTGTCCCCTGGAGTGTCACTGGGCTGTCCCAGCTGTCACTGGAGAGGTGGGGTACACCCTGGACAGGTCCCCCGTCTATCACAGGGCTAACAGAGAGACAGACAACCACATGCACACCGACGGCCAATTTAGAATCAAACCCAGAACCCTGCAGTACTAACCACCACACCACAATGTTATGTTCATGCCGTGAATAAAATCAAATGATAGGTTGAAATCCTCCAGAATAATCAAGCTAAAAAAATGAAAATCCGTTATTAAAGCTAAATCTTGTTTCGTGGTGGACATCATCCTGATTTAGTCCGGATTCTGAAGCAAAACATAGTTATGAGGTTTTCCCATTCGTGTGACAAAACACAGAAGTGATGCTTGGAGCTTACCTCCCAACATGTCTGCAGACTGATATAAGAGTTTACGGATCACTGCCTAAACTCATTACCCTCCCTGTTTCTACCACACCGCTGTGACTGCTCATAATTAGAGGTGTCTGACACTGGCATCACTTTCAGTCATTATCCGAATTTCATTATTTCCGGGAAGAAGGTTTGGTTTAGGGAGAAACAAGAAAATCCGTCTGTAAATAACTTCTATTCTCTTATATACCCAGACTTCACAATAGCAGTGGTCAAGACATTTCAGATTACTAGTGTTTATGTAATTATGCAGCCGCCTGCAGCTGCTTGCACAAAAAGAAAAACTGGGGCGGACTCATCACCATGACAACCAAGAAAGTGGCTGAGAAGCTTGTGGCAGAATCACAGACTGTATATAAATATGGACAATGCGCCCCCACTTCCTTGCATTGGTCAAACTGATGTTTTTTTAGGGATACAGACGGCGCCATCTTGGGAGTTTCGAGCCAGGGTCGCATTAACCGAATATTTTCCGTCATTGACTGTTTTTTTAAAAAAAACTGTGATGGAAAAATCTGAAGGCAATCCGTCATTTTGACAGATTGCAATTCACACCCCTGACCACTTGGAGGCGAGTGAAGTTATTAATCGGCTCTTGTCTCTAATTGCAGTTTGCATTCAGAACATCGCAGAACTTTTGTCAGTGTACGATTTTCTGCTACACTGATTACACTGATGCACACGTCAGAGCTCGGCCAACGGTGGAATCGGATGAAAGCAAGTTGCTAAAAATACCTGATGGAAGCCTTGATAAAAACAGACTTCTGTGCAAATTGGGCTTAAAAAGAGTTTGCATACCGCCAAAGCACTTCAACCCTACGGTGGCATCTAAATGCTAAGCATGTTGCAGTGAAACCGCCGGAGCTGTTAGCGCTAGCTAGTCCCAGTCCAAGTACGGACAAGGCGCGTCGGCAGCCCAAACAAAATTTCAGACAACGGAAAAGTCTCTGGTTTGGAGCCAGAGTCTGCGCAGTATGATTCGAGAGTGGAGCCATGTCGAGCTGCATTAGCGATGATTCTTCCGCTAGACTCACTTGCATTTTTGTTTAATTAATACTATGCTCTATCTCCTATCTATCTCCAGACGACCCCCAGACTGAGAAACTGTTTTAACTATTTAATATTTGGCAAATTTAGTACATACAGAGGGACATTTATTCAAATACATGCCGTTTAGGTTGTCAGGTGAGCTGGTGCAGGCCAACTAAGCAGTCAATGCTAAAAAAAAACAATATGAAAAGAATGTCTATTTGCTCTACTGTCCTACATAGAGCAAATAGACATTCTTTTCATATTGGTTATAAGTAGCTCAATGAAAATATGCCCTACTGTATGACTTGTAATCCTTTCTGATTTTTGCAGGAGCCAAAAACACACGTTACATAAGAAGTGTTGAGCCAACATTCGTTAATGAACTCCTTGTATTCAGTCATATTCATACAGCCAGCCCACACACCACCACTTAAGTAAAGCTTTAATAAGATAACCCTACTTATTGGGGTTAATCGGCTTAAAGTGTTCACTGCAGAGCTGTGTGCCGTTCCCTCCCCTGACTGGTCGGACAGTCGCTAAGCCAATTTAATTTCCTATTGGATTACTGGATTTGGAGGGGAGGTGGTGGGACGGGGTTAGATGGGGGGTGATGAGGGTCGGTGGCTAGGTGGGAGCAAATCAGTGTATGAGCCAGTATGGTAATTTGGATCATGTCATACAAGAACTTAAGAGGAAGGGAGGTGATTTAGTATTGGTTCAGAATGTGAGATGTGCAATTGATCCTGCTTCGAAAACTTGTTTGTATGGATTCCACAGTTTAAAAAAAATATAATTTATAACCTGATAAGAAGAGATAATGAAATAAGCATCATCTGTAAACTAGATCCGATCATGACGGAGTGCATTTTCACTAGTCTCTAGCTATAGTTTCGCCGTGTTTTTGTGTATTTGCCAAATTCCATGCTACTGCGACAAGGAAATTTCCCATATGTCGGATTAATAAACACATCTTATCTTTGCCATCTTGACATGTGTGGTACAAGACAATACTTAAAGGGTCTGGAGTCAGAACTGGCCTTTTGTTTCCAGGCCAGGAAGTTAAGTGAAAGGAACTGCTTTTAAGGCGTCAAAGTCAAAACATCCACCGTCAGCTTTTCATCAAAGCAACCAACAGGAAAGGTGAACATGGTGGAAGATCTTTGGGGAGAAGAAGTCCAAGTCTAAGACTTTGTTCAGACTGCGAGCAAATCCTTTCTCAAATCAGACTTTTAGAACTAACTCTACAGTTAGTACATACCAATCAACCACAACATTAAAACCACTGACAGAAGAAGTAAATAATATTGACCATCTTGTGACCATTCAGTGTTCTGCTTGGAAACTTCTGGACCTGGTATTCATTGGTGTAGCACCCATCTAGACCAGACCAGGCACCCCCACCCTATAGCAATGACACTCCTTGATGGCACAGGCACACACACAAAAACGCTTTAGGAACAACTAAAAAAAAACATGAAGAACATCTCAAGGTGTTGACCTGGCCTCTAAATTCACTAGATCCCAAACTAATCAAGTATCTGTGGGATGATCCCCTCCACTAACAACACCCTCAGAAGGTCCATGTCCATTCTCCAATGAGTCACAGCTGTTTTGACGACACAAGGGAGACCTAAACAATATTAGGAATGTATAGATCATAATGTTGTATGTAGTTGTGCCGCCCTTTCAATGTGGAAGCATGAGTAAATTTGTTCCAGCTTTGCCTGCACACACAGAAGCCTCTTTCCAAAGTGTAAACAGACGAGGATCCTGTTCAGCACTTTATTGACAGTTTAATTTTTGACCTATATCTCCAGGCTCGTCCACTGTCCTCGTTGGTGACGTTTAGAGTGACGCAACAATCGATTTGAGCGGCCAGAGCTGACGGACTGAGATTATAGTCTGTAGAAATCTGACTGGAATGGAATTATACTTTAAGCCACTTCTAATGTGATTGGATCCAATTTTAAATTTTCCAGAGTCCAGACCTTTGAAAATCATCTTTGGACTCGCAGTCTCAACAAGGATTTACAGAGTTTCTGCTGAAAAGGCCAGAAAAAGAAAAAAGAAATGTAGAGAACATCTACAATTTAACCATCTTTTGAACAAGACATCATTATACTTGTGTGACTGATCCAGACAGAAAGTGTTAGCGGATCATTATTGTTTTTATAGATGGAGCAGATGATGTGGAGATGAACATTTTAAATCGTTTGTTTTGTGTGTGCGCATGATGTGATGTCGTGTCCACAAAACACAGGACAGACGTTTCCTTCACTCATTTCAAACCCCAGGCATGTGAGGGATTATGCAGCGTGACGGTAAATGCCAGGTATTACATGAACACCGGAACGTACACAGAGGAAGAAACACAAGTTGGGCTCGAGGCCAATGTCCAGGCCATGACTAACAATCACAAGACCAGCGGGCCCCGTTCAGCAGAAACACATTCTCCCTCCGAGCCTGGGCAGCTAATTTCATCCCCGTGGTTCGTTGTTTATCTGTCGTACGTGAGGATGTCCGTGTGGTGAGCCGTGATGCCTGCCACGGCTGGGTTACATAACATCTGAAGGCATGTTTGTGACACCGTCCAGTCTGATGCAAGCAGATGTTTAGCAGACGGCACAGTGGCAGCGGTGGGAGTCCTCTTGGCTCGGCCCTGCATGCAAAGAGCAAAGTGCTTCTCTTGTGAAGTGTGCACTGACACATGTCTGCACACATGCAGCAGCATTTTCACAACATAATTTCAACAGAGACACTGCTTTATGCACACTAGCGAGGCATATTTAGGGTTTAGCTGGGTGTTGTGTTTCAACTCTAGGGTGAATATAGATGCTTGTGCAGACATTTACAACATTAACTCAGTTTTAAATAACACTGCAAAAAGTAAACTGTGGTTTTGTTGCGTTAGAAAATAAAATAAAAACAGTGAATTTATCATCGTAAAGAGAGGGAAGGAGATGACATCCCACTGCCATTAATATAATTAGTGCACTGGAGCACTGTCACTAATGCAGCCTGGCTCAGCAGTTTAATTCCCACTGGAAGCACCCGTGTTAAAATGTCAGTACTCCTAGAGGACTGTATGGGGGCTCTGGTATAATCTGTGCTCCAAATGGCACTTAGCACATGTGCAGGTTCAGTGTGAGTGAAATTTAAGTGAGGTGCCTTTTTTCACATGCTGCGAGTAGTTTTTTTGGCTAGCATCAGAATTAATGAATCTGCAGGCTTGTACATATTAGTAGGTATATGTTTTGAGTTTAGGGAAGAAGCAAGCATTTTCCTGCAACCTTATTCAAAACACGTCTTACTACACCCTTTTTGACGCCACTGCAACAGAAACCATCAACAACATACGGATACACAACAAAACAGGATGTATCTCATACAGCAAGATAAATGTCATTACTAAAGCAAGATGTAAGCTGTGCACCAGCGCCACATACGTCAAATCCAGCATGAACATCAATATCGATGATAGAAAATGATAAAAACAAACGTAAAAGTAGATGTAAATATAACTCATTTAAATCACCAGAACTTAAGAAACAATCAAGAGTTCTCATCTGAGGCTTCAACCAAGGGTAGCACTCATAGTTGCTGACCTGACAGCTATCCTGGCTAGGTCAGGCTAGCTAGCTCCAGGGTTGGCCGGCCTTTCCTCACAATATCCAGCTTCTCTTTCAAAGTCCGCAATGAAAATGACTTTCTAAGAAGATCTGCATGCATCCAAATTGTTAGCCTCCCCCATCGTTTGTTCAAAATATAGCCATCAAAACGGGACAATTTGCTTGTGCAGCTCGTCACACATGAATATGAATCGCTAGCTTGGCTTAAGATGAGGATTCAGATGCCTCCAGTTTTAACAGTGGAGGCCCAAGCAGATTTCTTTGACTCTGGTAAGACATGATGGCTGAGATACGATTGGATAAAAGCTTCAAGGCAAAGTTGTATCGCGGAAATCAAGTTTAGGCCAGCAGAGAAGGTTTTGCTAGTCCTGGTTCTGCTACATTAGCATTTTCCTAAATTTGAAGCTTTCATTCACCCGTTTATCCTTCTTTAAATAAAATCAAAGCACTACACAGCAGACAAATGACTGCCGTAATGTATCTGTCATTAAATTACTGCACCCACGGAGTAAATGCCACTAATTCGTGTTTGTTTGTGCTTACGTGGCATATTCTTCAAAAGATCATCTCCGTCCTAATTACAGTTCTCAGTCATGGTCAGAGTCAGACGCAGCTGGATGTTGGATTTATCCGGGTTTATATAGATGGGCACAATGTCCATAAAGAGCGAAATGAAATCAATTAGGATTTAGGCACAACTCTGGTTTTATTATTATTATATTAATTCCACAAAGCTCCCCTGATGCGGTAGGAGTTAATCCGTCTGCGGTGATATCGTAGCGGCTGTCTTCTCAGGCTGGCTGTCCCAGTGAGGGAGCAATTGTTCGTCCTGCATAACATTAGCATAATCCTCGACCACATCCTGGCTGTGTTCCACCTGCGCCTTCACACAAGTGAGGTCAATGTGAAATCCAGAGGGGATTTGAGGCGGAGAGGAAGAGGAAGCCTCGCCATAGCTCACGGTTCTTCAGGAGGAAGCGAAATGAACCCTGAGTGGATTATCTGCAAGACTTAAGCTAGCTACAAAGGAAGTGTGGTGTTGCCTAACGTGGTGAATCATGTAATACCCAGCACATGAAATGAATTCGTTTTTCTTGTCGTCATCCCAAAATTTACTTTACCTGGATCACTCATGTCATATATCTGCCTGAGTGCTGCAACACTATATATTAGAGTTTAGATTTTTCAGGTTTGACGCCTTTTTCAGGTTTGAACTGCAGCCAGCGTGCTAGTAGAGATAAAGATCTCTTCTTCTGTGGCATTTGTATAACCAGAGGTTTTAAAACGAACAGCCCTTATCATCGTTAATAAAGACTGAAGTGGCATTTGTTCCTCGGAGCAGCTGAAAGACTTGGACACATTCCACCAAAACAAATGCCACCAAGCTTCAGTAATTCCGCCTGGCTTTCAACCAGATTTCGTCTCTTCCCAGTATCAAAGGCCTTTAAACAGTCCTTCATGATCAGTCTCTCCAACACGCATTGTACCTGTGAATCAATGCTGGGCCGCCCACCCACCTGCTGCAGTCCATTTACTTAGACCGGAGTAAATTAGGCAGAGGCCTGTAGACGGGGCAGCGGGGGGATCAGGAGCTGGACGGTCACAGGGTCCAAGGGTACTTTGGAGACCGGGCATAAAAGGACTCTTTTATTGTTCTCTGATAAATGGGCAAATCTATAAATCTGCCAGCTTCATTTGGTTCTGCTAGGCTAAGTAATTGAATAAGTCATGTGCCAGTTGGCACAGGTTCACAACAGACTCCCCGCCCTCCTCTGATAGATCTAGCCGGGCAAACAAGCAGGCGGCTTAATAATTTCCTTTAATTGGCTTTCTGTGACTTCTGCCACCACTGTTTGCATTACACAACAAAAGAGACCAAGTCGTCTTTGTGCTCCATGAAAAACATGGTATCGTCAGCAAAGAGGAAATATTTTTACCATCTGCCACCCAAGGGAAGGCCTTCTTATTAATTCAAAACCTAATTATTATTAAAAAAAAACCCACAGATTTAAATATATTTATAGGGTAAACTCTGGTCCCGTTGAGACCTGACGTTAACATGTGCCCACAGTGATCCCATCACAAGTATTCAGATTTATATAATGGGTTTAAATGGGTCTCCACATGCATCCTGAGCCAACACTTGTGATGTGATCACAGTTTTGCACTCTGAACGCAAAGAAACATAGATTTTTATTTTTTATTATTTTTTTAAACCAAATCTTTTTATCTTTTTATCGTATCTTTTAGTGTCTTATAGTTTGTTAAATGCTTTTGATGTCTGGTATGTATTTTAAACCGTGTTTTACCTGTACAGTGACCTTGGGTGTTTTGAAAGGCGCCTATAAATTAAATGTATTATTATTATTATTATTATTATTATTATAGTTTGGGATAGAGAAGAATATTATGAATGAAAATCACTTGAAAAAAAGGATGCTAGTCATTATTGAGAAAACACTGTTTTTTAACAACCTGGACCTTATTTCTGGTATAAAATACGGTCGTTACGGCTGGTTGTTTTTTGCAACATGGCTGAATACTTTTCTGACTCTGAAGTTGTGGACGAACCACAGACGACATCATTCAGGTCAGAAGACACCATCCGGAGTCTGTAGGTCAATCTACAGACCCCGGATGATGATAACGGCTAACTCCATACTCAACGGGGAATAGCACTAGCATACGATAACAAAATACTGGTGAAATGAACGAGGTTCACTGTAGATAATTTAGAGGCTGTGTTTTGGTGCCCAGTCACTCCCACTATATGGATATACACAGATCTAAATATCTCCTGAAGGAAAACAAATTACACAGAAGTTATATGGGTGAGTAAACAACTGTATTTTATGCCAGAAATAAGGTCCAGGTTATAAAAAACAGTAATTCCCCTTTAACATCCACATGGCTACCTTGCCTTGATCAGCATGACGACATGGCTAATTAACCACAAGACAGTACATGTTTTATAACAGAATTACACGTAGCCTATATTCACTTAATTTCTCAATTCATGCTTAGATTTAATTATTATTTAGCTAGTGGGCAGCAACAAAGGCGGAATACAAGCGCACCAGTCGAGTAAGCAGTCCTTAATGTTATATATTTCATGCTCACACTGCGGAAAGAATGTGGTCGTCAGCAGCTCAGACCACTTCTGTATGTGGCCTGAGGATCTGTTCAGACCTGGTTTTAAATCGCACCTTCCACATCCTGCTAAGTGCGTTTACACCTGTACTATAAACTGGGCAGTTCTGATCGGATAACCAAGGACACATTGAGGTCACATTTAAGAGATCCAGCGTCAGGCCACATTTGGTTGTAGCCTTTCACTTAATTTACTGCAATCTTCAGGCAGCGTGAAATGGTCATATATTTATTATTTAGTCAGTTAACAGCTACAAGGATAAAATCAGCATTTATAATAGTATTTTTTTCTGAATCACGGAGGTAAAACCATGTGACATGTCTCCAATTCCGAAAGCGGAGACACATTATCAATGACCCGCCTATAGACGGCATCCGCAAGAAAGAATATGTTTTGTATTTTGTATTCTGTATTCTTCAAAGCTTCTTCCTTTTACTCTGATGAAAGCTTTGAATGCTCTTGACATTCTCCTCAATCGGCTTCACGAGGCAGTTGCCAGGAATGGCTTCGAATTAACGGTTGTGCCTTGTCAAGAGTCAATTTGTGGAAATTCTTGCCTTCTTAATGCGTTTGACACCATCATTTGTGTTCTGCAGAGGTAAGGCTGCTACACCGTCTTCTCTACGATTAATAGCCCGAGTCGACCGCGAGAGAGAGAGAGCTGAATCAACACACACACGCATCTGATCCAACAAGGTAAAACTAATAAATTGCTGGCATGAAACAGTGGCACAGCTGAAACCTGCTGAGCTGTGGGCGCTGTGGCTAAAACAAACTGATGGCACAGGGGAAAATAATGAACGCTAATAAAATATCCAAATTTATTACGACGGGACAGGTGCCTTTGCCGAGAGTAATTGTAAGGCAACCGCGTTTAATGCGGACCTGAATGTGCACGCGGGCTGATTAAAAATAAAGGCTGAAATACTGAAAGAGCCGGCGGAGCAGAACGGAGTGCTTTCCTCTGCGAGTCAGATGACGACCAAGCGCTGAACCAGAAGAAGTAGTGCATCGGCCAGATCTCAAGGTGTTCCTCCAAGCTGTCGTATTATCTACATATACAAAAAATAAAAAATAAAATAATACTAACTATAAGAAACTGTGTGTATTCTGCTAACCAAAGATATAATTAACAATAGGGATGCTCCATATTGGCTCTTCTGCCGATATCCCATATTCCGATTCTTAATTTCCGATACCGATATCACTCGATGCCGATATATGTAGTTTTCTTACACCAAAATTATTAGGTAACAACATAACATATCACCTATTATGGAATTAACACATTATGCCTGATTTTATTGTGATGTCCCACTGGATGCAAACATGAATGCAACATGGCTTTTCAAATGTAAACACTGTCTGTTTACCGAAGTTACCGAAAAAAGTGCCATTCATTTATTTTTTGAGTTTTTAGAGAGACATTTTTGCCTCAAACAACACTACAGACAATATCAAAACAAGGAAGACAAATGTAGTGTATAACTCTGCATGATTCTTCTTGAGGTGGGTGATCAAATCTGATGTATTAAAGGAAGACGCCTTGTTTCCTCCTCTCATAACCACCTTTACTTTGCAGTCATTGCAAATCGCAAATTAGTTAGTAGGTGACACTTGGAAATACTTCCAAACCACAGACATCTCATACACCGGGCCAGCTAGCTTGTTAGCCACGGTTAGCAACCTACGAGACTAGCATGTTGTTGTTATATGTCATGAAGCACGCGCCTGTTAACGTCCCATGCTGCGTTCATGCAGACTCGGAAATGGTGATGCCTACAGAACAAACATCGGTTATAAAAACCCGATACCGATAATTCCCGATATTACATTTTTAACTCAATATCGGCCGATAATATCGGAGGGACGATATTATCGGACATCCCTAATAAACAGTGTTTGTCCCAGCGTTCAGAAGCAGGGAGATAAGACAGTAACCAAATACTTCCTTTCTTGTCTGCAGCGAGGAATCATCGTGAGCAAACACAAGTGATTTTACAGACTGTTGATTCAGCTCTCTTGTCAGCTGCATCCCAACACTACAAATGTACCACAGGAGAAAAACGCTGTTATTTCTGGTTCTGCATTTCCCTCGGCAGACGTAGATATCGAACGTTCTTTAATCCCTCAGAGTAAAACACTGACTGAAAAATAAATAAATAAAACTTCAAGACAATTGCCCTCAATGCCCCGCGTTTGCATGTGCTTCTGTCAGTGCGGGCGTTCAACTTTAATCTCCTCAAGTCGAGCCCTGGCAGGGATTTATGGGTAAAAGCCTACAGCTGCATGTTGTTGCATAACGCAGACCTGTTAGCGAACTTGTTTCTCTGTGACACAGAAAAAGGAAATCAATGGGAAAGGCCGCGTTGACGCTGCCACGCTCAATGTTGCATTTATTTCCCCGTCTCCTGAGGTAGCGTGACCGTTCGATAGGTGCATGCATACTGCTGCAAAGAAAGAAACCTTGTCAGATATTTTAAGTAGATAATAAACATATGATGCACAGTTAGAAAATAGGGTAAATTATCTCCATAATGACTTATAGACCAAATCCTCTTAAACCAAATTAGTGAAAAAGGGATTTAACTGATTAAATCCTGGAGGTTTGTGAGGCGCTCGCGTTGTGAGGCAAGAGGATCAAGAGATCAACTCATATTTCACAAATTCTGCATATACAGCTGACCTTCGTGGCATTAATAATTCCCAACGCACATAACGATCAGTTTTCCAAGCAACTAGGCCAACAGCAGCACAGCCGGTCCACTCTGGGAGTGCATGCGTCTCGGCGTGACCAGTGTAATCTCAGACCTTTTTGACCCTTTTTGCTGTGACAAGCCAACTGGCTGTTTCCTTATACCACTTACCCTTATTGGTTATTAATACAGACCCAGGCTGAGATCCATGAATCATTCATGAGGAGGTGCGGAGACGTATCAAAGAGGAAGAACAGTCTGTGGTAAAGGTCATCAGCTCAGTTTGCTTTTTAAGAATTAAACGACGGGGGGAAAAGCAGTCACAAGGTTATTTTTTTTTAAGCTGCAGACAGCCTGAATATTAAGAAATCCGATTTGACTGCAAAACCCATTAATGGTGTTTTAGAGATAAAAGTGGATTTTCTGAGCCACTTAAAATGTGTCTGCCTTCACAGAATCATACGAAATCCAGTTATCTCGTGTGTAGAGGTTAAAAGGGGAGATCAACTTGAGGCCTGTGTAAAAACGGAGCCTTCTCTAGCCAAACAACGTTGTTTACGCATGAAAATGCAATGTCACATTTGTAGAGGAGCGTTCAATGACGTCTTAACTTTGGAAAAAAGTTAGAAAGAGTTGTGAAAAAAATATATATAATCACAACATGCCCTGGTTTGCAGTCTTGGACTTGCAAGCACTAGGCATTTAGATTTGCTTGTATATGCCCAACAAATGCAATAAACAATGGTTTTTAACAATGGTATGAAAGTTCTTCACTCATTCACAACTTCTCTAAGGCCGGGCGTACACTGTGCGATATTTTAAATCCTTTGACTCAGCTCCATCTCAAACTGCACGACTAGATCGCTGAGTTCAAAAGTTCGCAGCCTACGATTCATGTTCTCACACTATACGGCCCGATGCTCTGATGCGACTTGACTGCTCACACTGTACGTCCACATACCTGCAACGGCAAAAAGAAGTAGAAGAAGAGGAGGAACCAGGAAGTGGGAGACGCACATCCAAGTTGTTTTGACGTAACTTCAGCGATCGCGCATGCTCTGTGCGAGAGGTTGAGGCAAATCGGCTCGTGGCGCTGCTTCTACTGTGAGATACCTTCACGAGGAGCGACCAGGATTTCAAACAAGTTTGATTTGTGATCGGGAGGTCGTCGTGAGGTGTCAATCCCTCCTCGTTACCCCACGTATACTGCATGAAGCACGACACGAGATTGAGCTGAAATTCGACGAGTGGAAAATCGTCTCAAAATGAGCCGAGTTTTCATTTTTTTAACCATTCACGTTCTCCCCCGATCTCAATTAGACAATCACGTCACTACCGTTACGTTTAAATATGTTTCTCTGCTGCCGTCAGACGTCATTTTAGTTCCAGACTGCTGCGATCCTCCATTAATACCCCCATTAACCTCGAGTCTTCAGATCCAGGGCCCAAGTCAAGCTCTTCGGAGTCCACTCCTCATCCCGTCCAGAGCTCCGAGCTTATCCTCGTCTCATCACTACCACCAGAGTCAAGACCCAAGACGGGGGGTGGGTTCTTATACAAAGCACGGCCTCACGTTCTCCCCCTCAAGTCTACGACAAATCTTACATGAGTCTAACTTTCAAGGACGTTTTTGTTTTGAGCACGTTGTAAAATACGATCTTTATCAAGTGCCTCACGAATAAAAAAAAAACATCTTTCAAATCAAGATATAGAGTCAGAAATATAAAATATGTCCTTTAACTGAATTCTGAACAAACAAAAGTGGAAGCATTTTGAAGGTTCAGTTTAAAATTGTGTCACATAAAATCAGATTTAGTTAAGATAGATCAGAATTAGTATTTGTTTAAAGTAAAAAAAGAAATACTGACTATAGGTGTCAGTGTCTGAATTTATCACATAAAACCAACCCTGTTGCTCATATCTAAGTAAAAACATTAAGTTTTATATCACACAAAGGAAGGACGACACGAAGAACCCTGCTTGTCTTTTTACTTTCCTGTTGCGAGATAATTGCGCCGGGGACTTAAACCTCAAAGCGGTGCTTCTTACTTTGACCTCTGACCTGTGACAGCTAACAACTACAAAGCAGCTGAGAGAGGAACAGCAACGAGGACGTCACCAGTCTGTAACATCTAAGAAGCTGGGTTATTATCTTGATTACAGACGGTTTGAACTGGAGGCGACCTGCTGGAGTTTGATTTCCAGTAGCACAGCCGGACGGAGGCATCTGACCCCTGTGACCTCCTCCTGTCCACCCTCAAGACATTACTCTTGCTAAGCACAGTTATATTCTGCTGTACACATGCACCCAGTCTAGTCAGTAATTCAGAGTAAGCATACATGTTATTTTAGTAGCGTAGGTAAATAGTTTCACTTTTTATTTAAAATGAGATCCTGCAGAACGCAATATTCTGCAAGTTTTTTGACATTTTGTGTTTAAGGCCAGAGTTAAGAGTAACATTCACTGTGAAATAGATTTATAACCACATAAGATCAAAATGTTAAGCCCGTTAGCGGCTACTCCGCCAGCTTTATACACAAATAAACCTGCTGCGTTCAGACAGGAGTGCTGTAAGAACATCTAGACACCAAGCAGAGGCAGTTGAGTACATATTCAGACAGGTATCTGGAGGACATTTCACCCCAAAAGAAGAATCTTGGAGAGGAGTAGACAGCATCTGCCAGCACAGATTAGGTCAAAGAACACAGTGTGTAAAAATATCACCACCTTCAACCAGTTCCCAAATATTGCACATGAATGAGTAGTTGTCAGTAACTGTTTGGTCTCGAAGCATTTCCTTCGACTTTAAATTTCTTTTGGCTTTCCTTTCTGTGCAATATGTCGACTGACCATGACCATAATGCGATGTTACAAAACACGGTCAACTTGGACAGATGCCCTACTTAGAAAAGAGCTCTTGGAGCACTCAGTTTGTCATTCACCATGAACCAGGTCATGAGCGAATCAGGCCACAGTGCTGCTGACTGGTTGCATATTTATAGCCAGCTGTGTTTTAAAAAATCTTGTATTAGTCAGAGATCATCTGCTGTACGTTTCAAAGGGCGTAAAGGCAGATTTTCCATTTTATTTTATTATTCAGCACACTTGATAAAGGAGGAAAACTTGATCCCGTGCACTAGGGGATGTACAGACTAGTCAACTATAGTCAATCTGTCTACTTCTGTCGACAAAAACAACATGGGCGTCTCTGAGAAGACAGGTAAGCGGTTCATCAAGTGTGTGGAAATACTTCACAAAAGATGAAGCCCATACTATCGCGACATGTCAGTCCTGAAATACAACAAAAGTACTACTGCAAAGCATCTGAAAAGGCTAACGCTAACGCTAGCAGAGGAACGGTCCAAGAGCCCTGTGGTAACAGAGAGAAGGAGGCTGCACATCAACAATTTTATAAAGTTATTAAACTTTTAGCTGCAGTACAGGGAGAAGGCTGCAGAGAAATATTGCATTTATTTTTAACCCGGCTACATAATCCCATCTAACAACACACTGTGGAGTAGGGATGTGCGATATTTCATTGTTTGCGATATATCGTCAAAAACATTATCCTGTGATAAAAACGATAAATTCCCGTTGATGACGTATATATATGTGCGACACGCTCGCAGCCCAACACGTGTGGAATATTGACAAATTGACAATAGCAGAAGGTGGAGCAGATACGCCGCAGCGAGGAGCTCGTTTCTAAACGAGGCTCCACCTACATTTTCTGGAACAGGTTTGGATTTAACCCCTTAACGCATGAATTGATTTATATAAAGAAATTAAATATTTGTATTTTTGCTTACCACTCCGGCCGGTCCTACGAGAAACTAGTGTATTACATGTGTTATTTCAGCTGCAGTCTGAACGGAAACAGTGCGTCGCGAATTTGCGACACTAGGCATGAAGGGGTTAAAAAGTCTGACGCAGAGCAGCAAATTACAACATGCAAGGTTTGCAAACAAATAGTGCATAAAAAGGACAGTGACACCTCTAATTTGTTCCACCACCTCAAACACAAGCACAAACCAGAAGATGAAGAAAGACAGAAAATGCGCAAGGATGCAGAAGCAGCGTCGACTTCATCCAAAGAGTCAAAAAAACAACAACTCAGATAAAACTTGCCGATGCATTATAGTCAAAAAGATTAGGCTGAATTGGTGTTTATTTATCGTCATTTGTATCATTACCAGGATAAATTTTTTAGTCCATATCGCCCATCCCTACTGTGGAGTACTATTAAACGCTATTGACGGTGTTGAGGTGCTGCCTGTTTTTATACAGACTATATATATCTGCAGGGCACAGTGCCTCTGATCAGAACACAGTCCTCTTCCATTTTCAGCCTCTCTTGTGACTCAACAACCGACTCTTGCTCCCTCTCACCTCCTTAACTCCCTCTCAGTGCTTTCATCCTGTTTCTATGTTTTGTGTCAGGCACAAAAAAGCAGGAAGCTTCTTCTTTGCCGTGTTAGAATTAGGACAGCGGAGTGGAAATGGAAAAAAGGTCAGCGTTTCCCTTGTTACTCTAAAGAACCTAATGTCCTGCTATCAGTGTGTCACTGGGGAAGCAATGAACTCGTAGCTAAATAGGCTCGTAAACCCAGATTCTTTATTAAAACTGTAAGAATCTGGAACTGATCCTCCCCTCTAGTGGGAAGCGGAATATACCCAAGTAAGATTTTATTCTTAAACAAAGTATTTGAGATTAGAAAACACAGATCACAGAATACTTGGTGTTGACTCTGGCTCTGCTCTAAATCATCCACCTGGCCTTGAGTCGTATTTGTTTTTTAAAAGCTGTACTTTAGTGACTGGTATTTTTATCTCCTTTTTTGAACCTGGCACTGTATTAAGTGAACGTTTTATGGAAGATTTTAGAAAATCTTTCAGGTTTTTAATTAATTGGGTTCTTTTATAAAACCAAAAAAAGCCACTTTTTGGAAGATGTTCATCCTGGTTTCAGTTCACCACACAGCACCAAGGTCACAAATGACTTACTGCTGGCAGCTGTCACTGGTCTGAACCCTACTTTGATTCTCCTTGACCTAAAGCTCAGCTCCTGATACAGTGGAAATCGTCAATGCCACGACCAACCCGATAAAGATTTTGGTCGCCATCTGTGCTTTGGTCCTGGATGGGCTCATTTCTTTGAAAGCACGGCTTGGAGACGTTTCCTCCTCCTGCGCTCCCCCAGGGGTCGATATTATTGTCCCCTCAGGTTCACAATTAACAAACATACTACCCCTGTAGTAAATCATGAGCAGACGTGACATCGATTCCACTGCTGTCCAGACGACACCCAGTTTTAGTTTTATCGTTTGCCTTATGCTTGTCCTGTTATATTCGTTTTAACTATTTAAACAATTATTTTTTAAGTTAGGATATTATTCTGTCTCATAAAGCACTTTGCAAGTTTGTCTTGAAAGGTGCCACATAAATAGTTATTACTATTAATACAGAGCTCTTTTAATAACGCATTATTGAATTGTGGTCTCCTTGTCAAATGTAATTAATTTTTTGTTGTTTAAATAACATCTTAATTTATGAAACTGTCCCTGTTTGCATTGTCTCCAAACAGCTTCTAGGAATCGAGCCTGAAATAACTAACCAACAGACGGGGGATAAGCTCTTCTGCTGGAAACCTAATCATTACAGAAAGTGTTTCCCGTGCGATGCACAATGAAAACAAAGCTGACTACACAATGTTTAAATTGGACAATAATCTTGTGGCGGCGCTTTATTGCAGACAAGGCATGCATACTGTAGGTCTGGAAGGAAATTAAATTTGAATTAGGCCTCTACAGAAAGTCGTTTGGGAAGCAGGTTTGACAGCTGAGAGAGAAATACTGACCGACTGAAATACTCTCAAAACAACAATCACTACAAAATGCAAAGTTAACACAGACACACTGGAACCGCAAACAATTACTGATACAGTAATTAATTGTTTTATATATTTATAGCATCCATGTCGTTTCCACAATTGGACATAGAAGCACATGAATACATCATTGTTGCCCTGAGGAGCATGTAAATGCACCATTAACAAGGCTTACTTGCTTATAATTATGCTTAATAATTAAAAGAAAAAATAAATCAGTTACAACATCCACAGCTTCAACTCTTGTGTTTCAAATGCAACCAAATGAAGCTGCGTTGGTATGTTTTGTTCTGTTCCCTCCCTGAGAGGCTGCAGCCTGAACCTGAGGTGTCTTGTGATATTGACCGAGAACATCGGTGTGAAAAATGGCCCGTGAAATATTTTCCGCCTCTACTGACTCGAGCTCTCTGGGTTTGTGTCAGTCTCCATTTCTCACTAGGAGGATTTTCTAAGAGCCGTGAAGCCATCAGTCTTCAGAGCACAACGGCGGCAGTTTGTACTTCCAGCCCCATGACACCTGATCGGTCAACTGACGTTATTTGCGTCAAGTGGAGGTGTACGTACGGACATATTTCAGGCAAATAACATTGACCATTTTGTGACAATTCATTGTTCTGCTGGGAAACTTTTGGACCTGGCATTCATTGGTGTGGCTGTTCCTTTGACATGTAGCACCCACCTAGACCAGACCAGGCACCCCCACCCCATAGCAATGACACTCCTTGATGGCAGTAGCATCTCCAGCAGGATGCAGCCTGAAAACGTTTTAGAGAACTACTAAAAAAACATGAAGAACAGCACAAGGTGTTGACCTGGCCTCCAAATTCACTAGATCCCAAACTGATCAAGTATCTGTAGGATGATCCACAGAGGCCCCTCCCCTAAAAGGCCCCCTACTCTGTCTAGACACCACAGGTCACCCTCAGAAGGCCCATGTCCATTCTCTGATGAGTCACAACTGTTTTGGAGGAACAAGGGAGACCTACACAATATTAGGAAGGTGGTCATAATGTTATGCCTGATTGGTTTATGAACACCATAAAACAATGCATCTGTTACACAGCTCAGAAAGGCGACGCATTCTGTCCCCTAGAGGTGAATGTACTTTGGTAAAAAAAAAGTAAAATCCCAGAATAACATTAAAGGACTTTGTGTAGATACTTTAAGAAACAGTTACAAGGATGTGGGTCTACTGGGATTAAATGTCAGGAATCATGAAAATCTGAGGTAGACTAAGGTGTACGTATGAGTCTGACTAGGTTTTGGTCTCAGCATCTAGAGAAAATGTTACGTGACACACAAGAAACTCAAGAATAATCTGCCAGCAGACCAGACGTGGGATAAAGAAAGCCCAGCGCCGACGTCATGCCTCTCGAATGATCGACGCCGGGTGTCTTATTCCTGCTTTGATCCTGGATGATGTAACTGCAAATGAGCCCCCCCCCCACCGACAAAACCCCCTTAATGCCCATCGACCTCACAAAGCCGCACAGTGATAGACAAACCACCGGATTACGGCCTCTTCAGAGTTGTTTAATACTCACAACACTGGCAAAATGAGTTAGGGGGAAGAGCGTGAGATGAAAGAGCGAGTTCGGCGGGCAGCATTCTCAGACAGCTCAGGATTAGCAGAGAGATGAAGTAGAACAAAGAGTGGAGGCGGAATTAAAGTCCAGCCATTAAAGTGGCTGGGTTATCATTTATTTTACAGGCTATAGAGATCTGCGCTGGATTAATTTACCTAGCTAATGGTCCAAAAGATGAGGATGGAGCAGAAGTGCATGGGAATTATGATTGACAGGTTTAGCTGCGATTTAATAGATAGAGACTCAGCAGGTAGAGCAGATTGTCCACAAACCAGAGGGTAAGCAGGTCAAAGAACTGCACGTCAAAGTGTCGTAACCGTACGCAGAACCCAACGCGCTGCAGCGCGTAGTTACATTTCGCGCTGCAGACTGCAAGAGCTGTGATTGGTTCGTTTGGTGGTAGGAGCATATTTACACTATATTTCCAGCTGCTTTTCCATCTCCACAATTTTCGAAATTGACTGTTTCGGATCAATAAAGATGGAACTCATCGAGCGAAGGTTAACTGAGGAGGTTTGGAGATGCAAACATTTGCACGACTTGTCAAGTTTCGGCTAAATTTCAGCAAAACTTTCAGTCGCAGTTGTTGAAAGCGAAGCAGGGAGTGGAAAGAGCCATCTCTGAGTTGGCCCCTGTGCCTGGCAATGTGGATTTGTGTGAACAAATGAGTAGATGTGTCACTGTGGCTGAAGCAATATGCAGGAAAGCGCCATATGAATGCAAGACCACTTCTCAGGGAGGATGACTTGGAAAAAGAAAGGGTAAGAAGATAGAAAACGCAGTCAAACAGAGAAAGAAGATCAAAGCGAACCCCTCCAGCGTTTCAGTCCTGAATGTAATTAGTATGTGTGTCGTGTGTGTATGTCTGTTACACCATCTTCAAAGACGTTCAGCAGTTGCCCACTGTCCCTTTTAACCTCAGGACATCTACTCAGACACATTCATTCACATGATAGCAGCATGGGCACAGCAGCGTTCTTGCCAACAGAAATAAACACCTTAAATGCAAACTGAAGATGTCACATGACTCCCCGCCCAGCGCCACCCTGCTTCAACCTTGGCAGAATAAGACTCATCAGCCAGAATAAGTGAAAACACATGCGAGGCTTGCGTAAGGTCTTACATGTCAAATCCTGTCTAACCGTGCAGCTGCACAGACGGCGCTACGCTGCTGGACGGTATGACCCCATGTGATGTTTTCAGCCGGGCTGTCGGCATGCAATGTTTTGTGTACACTGAGCCAAAACTGTGGCATGTTTTGTACGGTCAGATGAGTGCGTGGACATCCTGTTCTTTCAGAGCAGAGGACAGGAAGACTCAAAATAAAGCAACAAGTCATGTAGGGATTTCAAGAGTGTTTACTTACCCGCTGCTTGGAGGAAGGCCTCAGTCCGAGATGGTGCTGACTCCGACACTGCAAGTACAAAAAATCATGGTGAATATCTAGGAAATTGTTATTTAAACATTATTTTTAAACCACACAAATATAGATGTATGTGTTTCATACAACTAATGTAATATTTGGTAAATGTTTTTCTGCCTTTTGGTACGCAAAGTGCTTTACAATGACAGGGAAACCTACCTATTCACTCACACAAGCACACACCAGTGCCAAGTACTTCTGCATGTTGCAGGGAGTTCCAGGGATCAAACCACTAACCCTCAGTTTCACGGCAACTGACTCGACTTACTGAGCCCCAGTTGCGTTTCAGACCACTAAAATAGTAGTGCAGTAACAATATGTTTCTGCATTTTAGGAACAATTCTACCACTACTATAGTTTGAGTGTGTAGGTGGTGATTTTGTAGGCTGCAACTGACTGAATATGAGAACATGCAGTGGCCAAAGGTTCAATGTTTTGGTCCAGGGCTACTTTAGACACATGGGATCCATGGAAGAGGACCTGCTACCTCTATAACCCTCATGCTACCCTCTTGCATGCTCTCTGTCTGTCTGTCCATTCACTTGTGGTCCAAGAGACCCCAAAGGTAGCACGAGGGCTAAGGGGCCGTCTATGCAGATGTTTTGAATCATTTTGGTCGACCGTCTATAAGAATCCTGTAAACCCATTGCCCTAAAACGAACTTTTTCGAAACCGGGTCCCAGGGTGAAATATTCAAAAACGCAACTCTTGAGTTTTTGTGTGGACGGCAAAAACGGAGAGAAACGCAAACGATGATGTCATCGCCACAACCCCGGAGCAGCCTTCCACCTCTTATATCCCGTGAGACGTCTCCTAACAACATCAACAACAATGGTGGACTACATGCTCGTGTTCCTGCTGGAGAAGATATTGAGCCTATTATTGTTACTAGGGCTAAATATCATTTCTCCTTGAGTTTGGTTTCTTCTAAAGCCGATTTGTAAACAGCGCTCAAGCTTTATGCGCATGCTCCGCCTCTTCCTCTGTTTTTGGTGAATTTCTGAAACTGAAACAGCGCCACCTATAGGCCTGGAATATGAAGTAGCGTTTTGAGTCGTGTTGAGACGGATCCGTGTGGACGCAGATATTCTTGAAATGATGGCAGGGAAAACGGAGGAGAAAGATCGTTTTGGTACGTGTGGACGAGGCCTAAGTAAGAGGGGCTCATGCTAAGCCAACAAAACGACTGGTAAGTACAGGTGATAATGAATATCACAATATACCATTATTATGTACCACCATTATGCCATATGTGTTACACACTGGTCCTTTAAAGAAATACTCACATATACAGTATATACTATTTATTCACTGGCAAAGTGCTTTTATATTACAATTCATTTTACAACAAGGCAAGAGGTGAAAGCAGAGAGATCGCAAAATCTACTTTAATTATGAAACATTCATTCATTCATCTTCTGTAACTGGTGGTCGTGTAAAAGTTGCAGATTCATGAAACTTTTTTAACACCAAACCCAGTCCCAATCATGACCAAGATCCTATATAAAAACCAATACCTTTTATGGAAAGAAATAGCAATTACTTTAGACTTGAGGAATAAAACGTATGTACTAATATACATATACAGTATATATATATATATTTATGTGGAGACTTTTTAAATAGCCTTAGCTTTCACCAGTGTCTCCTCAGAAGTTTCCAGTAATAAACAGAGCAAAGAACAAAGAGCTTCCCTTTAACAATTGGCAATTGAGCTTGATTCCTCCTGGTTAAATGCTGTAAATGCAAAATGTAAATGGGGGCATTTAATCAACGGGCATCAAGATGAATGTAGCCATTAGTGGCATTTAAAAGTGAACATACAAGAGTTTTTCACAGAGGAGACGACTGAACATGAATCCTAATGAGTCTTTAAAAGGTTCTACGTGAAGCTCCCAAAGGAGTTATTTACAAAGAAGAAGAAGAAAAAAAAAACGGTAGAACGATAATGAATTCCCACATGGAGAGAAACACACACACACACACATAAATGCACACAGGCTTAAACACACACACACACTTTGAATGCTGACCAAGACGTTATTTGATACAGACATCATTTGAGATTTTTTTTGTGCATACAGATTCATACTTGCACAAGCAACACTTCCCACACAGAAACCCACACAGCAAAGACATTGTCTGAATGTTAGAAACACCCACTTTGGCTATCTTTGTGAGGACATTCATTGATATAATACATATTCCCTGGCCCCTTATCTTAACCATCTCAGGTGTTGCACGACTTCAGATTTTCTTTAAAGTCGACTGTTATGTGATGAAAGTCGACACTGACTCGTCTCTGATGACATCGCTAATAAAAACACAGTAGAAAGTAAAGCTTTGCAGTAAAATCTTGACCTGAATACATCTGCTGAGAACAGACAGCTCATGTGCTACATACTGTGAGCTGCAGATATGTATAGCCTGTATAAAAACATGCAGCACCTCAGCACCATCAATAGCTTGTATGATGAATTTGACAATGAAATTCAAACAGTTGATGTGCAGCCTCCTTCTCTCTGTTACCACAGGACGTTTGGTGACGTTGTTAATTGACTGCTCTCCAGAGGATTTGACAGTTCCTCTGCTAGCGTTAGCAGATGTCTTTTCTGGGGCATTGCAGTAGTACTGTTGTTGTATGTCAGGACTGACATGTCGCGGTAGTATGGGTTTCATCTTAAGTGATCATTGACTAGTCGATGATGCTTTAAGGCGTCACGGCAGAGCAGTAAAGACGACAAACTGACTAGCTGACTAGTCTGTGCAACACCCAGCTGCCTGGTCATTCAAAACAGAAACAAGTTCCATTAAGGACAAGTTTGGCGTAGGGATGTGCAATATTTCATCGTTTACGATATATCGTCAAAAACATTCCCCACGAGAATATGTCATCCCGCGATAAAAACAATAAATTTCCATTCATGACGTATATATACGTAATTTTCTTCAACTGGTTTGGTTTTAAAAGTCTGATGCGGTTTTGCAAACAAATAGTGATACAAAGGACAGTAACGCTACTAAAACACAGCTCAAACCAGAATATGAAGAAAATGTGCAAGAAGCAGCGTCGACTTCATCCAAAGCTCTAGTTTGTGCCCATCTCTAGTTTGGTGTAACATGTCACAATTGATGTAACCAAAGTCTGTCTGATAACGGAGCAATTTAAGGTCACCCAGATAAGGAAACTAATGGGTTTCTTCTTCTCGGGTGTGTCAGTGCACACAGGCTTTTTCATTTCACTGCTACAGCTATAATACGAGGAGGCAGGTCACAGTATCAATAAAATCAATTGGCTTCTCTCTCTCTCGGGAGCAAGTGAAACGCATCCTTAGTTTTTCGATATCTGTTCATCACAGATAAACCAACAACTACACAGGTGTAAAACCGTTCTGTATGTGTTATTCTGTCTCAGGGGGCTAGATAGTACATGTAATTCATAAGGATAATAGCTGAAAAAGGGTTCTTAGTGTTTGTTTTTTGTTACAGATTAAAGAAAAAATAAAGAAGAAAATTTGATCCAGGTTTGGGTTTAAAATCATATTTGAGGCTGGGGAAAACAATAAATGTCTGTTATCTTTAGCGAACCAATTCAATCTGCTGAGCTTGCCCCAGTGGGGGTAAACCCTGCTGACCCCTCAGTGCTGAACCTCCTCCTTCAGGTGAACCAGTTACATACTCATTGGGTAATGTGCTAGCCTGCTGTGGAAGGTCAGACACATATGTGTGTGTGTGTGAGACAGAGAGAGAGTGCATATGTGTGTATAAAGGTCACAGGGGACCTCGGTGCATCACCCGTCCTGCAGTAATGAGGTATGAGGCATCAGCGGGGTTACGGACCTCCTGTGGGGGTAAGTCACCGGCCTCAAAGGTCAAGGTCACCTCCAGAATTAATGTCAGGCAGCTCCGACACATTAGTTTACTCAGGCGATTAGACGAAGGAGACAAGTCAGTGTTATTATACGTGTAAGCAGGAGCACAACAAACACAATAATACGAATGTAAGAGATGCAAGCATGTGTGTGAGGCTGCGCTAAGATAAATGGCAAGACGTTAGAACACAATGTCATGGCATCAGGATGAAAAAGGCAGACTACCACAGCTTCCCCTTGAGTCACGATGCTGCACAACTTTACCACCAACAGAACTACTACTAGATACACTGATCAGCCACAACATTAAAACCACTGAAAGCAAAAGTGAAGAACATTGACCATCTTGTGACAATTCAGTGTTCTGCTGGGAAACTTCTGGACTTGGCATTCATTCATTGGTGTGGATGTTAATTAGACATGTAGCACCCACCTAGGTGTATGCTGCAATGTAATATTCCAGAAAGTTTTCAGATTCTTTCCTCATAAAGTTTGCCACAAAGAGACGTGTTGTTGACTCTGACTTGTCAATGTTAGTTTCAGGTAACATCCTTCCTGCTCACTGTAGCTTCCCGCCTGTGACCTATTTCTCAACTTCTCTTTATTCAAATCAGGTGCCAGATTTACATCACCTGTTCTCCAATACCTGTGCTATAACTTTCATGAGGTCCTTTCTCTGACTTCTGAAGCACTTTCTTTGCTCCCATTTTCAGGCTTATCCCCTGTATTCCAGGACGCTTGATCTCTGCTGTATTTTCATTCGCTTCCACTCCTCAGTGATGTCCACTAAGTAAAACATTGCACTGCTGACAAGAAAGACATATTTAGAGAAGCCGGGCCAGTGCTCATTAGTGCAAATAAACGTCAGGGAATGGACTGCAGCCTACAGTGTAGTTTGCTGGTTGCAGACTGTTTCACGGTCACGACAAAATATTCTGCCCAACACTCCTCTTAGCCCTAAATCCTACTTTGCAAACCATTCACAGTGTGTAAATGCTCCGACTGTCAGCACTGACTGCGATTAAAATGCGGAGAGACCACCTCCGCTTCTGTGTGCATGCAGAAATGTATGTGTGCATATGTATGTAGTTTTGGAGGCTGTAAATGAGCCTGTGCATCAGACACCGTTGTGTGCATATGAATGGCAGGTGGGGATCGTTTTCCTGAATGCAGAGCGCATCCAGAGTATCTCATTGCTATTCATGCGAATGAGTCTCCCGGAATCAAACAGCAGCCAAATGCATATTTGCACAGAGTTAAGATGCACGCTATACGGGGAGGAGAAGTTCACCGGAGTTTCTTCCGAAATGCAATCTGACACACTCCATCAAGTTATACTGACGCTGACTGCGTAACCGTAGAAAACCGTAGCGAGAGCTTGTTGCCATCATTACACAGTAAATTCTCATGTAACGTTTGTCTTTCCACCAACTTTTCTCTTTTAAAGTTGAGCTACAGAACTGATTCTGCAGAAAATGTTCTCGTATGAGTCGGAGTTAAGTCTTTAAAAGACATTTTTTGGAAAATAAAATCAAAGAGAAACATATCTTCTCAGATTATGTGCTATATTTTGGATACACTACAGGCGCATGTCTTAGCAGCTACAGTATGTTAAGTTGATCATGCAAACGAGTCCCAAATTCAATCGCTGGAGTCTGGACAGGTCTCCAGTCTGTCTCAGGGCTAACACAGAGAGACAGACAACCATTCACACTCACACCTACGACCAATTTAGAATCACCAATGAACCTAACCAGCATGTCTTTGGACGGTGGGAGGAAGCTGGAGAACCTGGAGAGAACCCACGCAGACACAGGGAGAACATGCAAACTGTTCCTTAGACATGTAGCACCCACCTAGACCAGACCAGGCACCTCCACCTCATAGCAATGACACTCCTTGATGAGATGCAACCACAAAAACACTTTAGGAACAACTAAAAAAAAACATGAAGAACAGCACAACGTGTGGACCTGGCCTCCAAATTCACTAGATCGCAAATTGATCAAGTATCTGTGGGATGATCCACAGAGGACCCTCCCCTCTAACACTAACATCCAGTTGCCAGACACCACAGGACACCCTCAGAAGGCCCATGTCCATCGGAGGCACAAGGGAGACATACACAATGTTAGGAAGGTGGTTATGATGTTATGCCTGATTGGTGTAAAGTAACTTAGCTGCTAACGTTAAAGCTAACATTTTATATATTTTCAAACAAACAGGCAGAGACGGCTGTTCTGTTCCAGTCACACATCAGTTGAGTTTTTCTGACGCACATTTGTAGCGCCGACATGCTCAACCGACGTCAAACCTCCCAGGTTACGTTGTCTAACCCCTACAGGTCCACACGGACCAAAACAGACCATCACACACACACACATTGACTGGAGCGTCTCAACAACAGATCTACACACAAAGCTCAAGTGAAGCTGGATGGTTAGCAGCAGCAGACTGCGGCTGCAATGTCCTCTTGTGTTTACACTTATACACAGGCCATGTTTTTATATGTGTTCAAGCCGACTAAGGATAGACTTCTGAATCACTGAAAGGAGCAACCTATAAATTGAATAACAATATTGTACGGTTTTTGCAGCTGTAGCCTGTTAAGACCTTCCTAATTCATCTAGACGTGATTTGCCAAAACTGATTCATTCTCATTCCTTTACTTCTTCTAATTCTCTTAAGTGTCAAGAGCATCGTTAACTCCTACACGCACAGGACAAATAAAGCAGAATCGAGGCCTCCTGTCGTCTACAGAGATGTACAGTAAGCGTAGTCGGTGTTTGCGGTAATCACTTGCCAGCTGCTGATGCTGCACCTCCAGCTAATGTTTTATCTAACAGCCCGTCCTCATATGGCGAGCTGCTCTTTTTCTCGTTTTCTTTACGGCGTCATTAAATATCCAACGAGACCACAGCTTTGATTTGTGCGAGTCAGTGGCTGGATCACAGTTCATCACCTCTTATGTTTCTGAACCACATGCTGGCGTCAGCTGACCAGCGAGCTGCGCTTGATAATGTATTACACACCACCCCCTAGTGGTCAGAGCCACTTTACATACAGACACAAAGTAAACTCACTCACCCACAGCAGCTTATAGATAAACAACAGCTGTCATGAATGGCAAGTTTTAGATTGTGATAAAAATACAATGATCAGGCCATAACATTAGGACCTGATAATGTATAGTGCCTCCAAATCAGTTGAGACTCATCAGGGCCTTCTGAGGGTGTCCTGTGGTGTCAGTCTGGGGTCCTTTGAGGGCAGGGGCCTCTGAGGATCATCCCACAGATACTTGATCTAGTGAATTTGGAGGCCAGGTCAACACCTTGTACTGTTCTTCATGATTTTTTGAGTTGATCCTCAAGTGTTTTTGTGGCTGCATCCTGCTGCCATCAAGGAGTGTCATGCTATGGGGTGGGGGTGTCTGGTCTGGTCTGGTCTAGGTGGGTCCTACATGTCTAAGGAACATCCACATGAATGAATGAATGCCAGGTCCAGAAAGTTTCCCAGCAGAACATTGAATTGTCACAAGATGATCACGGTTATTTACTTCTCATGATGGTGGTCATAATGTTGTGGCATGCCCTCAACCCACAGGACCTACAGGACACCCTCAGAAGGTCCATGTCCATTCTCTTTTTATTTTGGAGGCATAAGGGAGACCTACACAATATTTGGAAGGTGGTCATAATGTTATGCCTGATTGGTGTAAATAAGTCATATGATACTGATAAGTAAATAGTGGAATAACGTTTAAAAGCGGCATTAACCAGCTTCCACATACAGTATATTACATGTAGCTGTCAATCAAGACTATCATCCCCTATTTAATCTTTTAATGTCACTTTGATGCAATAATCATTTTCTAAATTGCCTCCAAGACTCACAGTAAAAAGATTCAAATCAGCCTCTGAAAGAGTCGCGTCTGCAAAGAGCCGACTAGCGGAAGGTTCCTAAAAAGCTCATTTCTCTACAGGGCATCGGTTCAACTGCTTCTTCAGGGACTTCCAGATGGGCTTCATCACGGCGGCCCGCAATTGATCACAAATAGCTGTGAATAAAGGGAAAGCTGGTCGCTCTCGTGTTTGGCACATTTGCCAGGGAGCACAGCTGTGAGTCGTGAAGGCAGAGGGGGGGGGCTCTGATAACAGCCTTGATCAAATGCAGGAAAACAAAACGCTGATTAACAGCTAGGTTTGACTGACACCTCGCTCTGAAGGGACATCCTGCTGAATTACTCTCCTCTACGCGGCTCAGATGAGGGGCTTTGGCCTCATTAAGCAGAACCGCACACAGACGGGAGGCTGTGCAGTGTTGTCTGATGTCACAGGACAGATAAATGAAAGGCCACAAGGCTGGATATGACTGTTTATTAAGAAAAACCCTCCTTCAGATATACGGCAGTTTGGCCGTGTGATGTCTACGTGGACAGACAATATCTTTGCATTTTTCAGACCACATACCTTTTTAATTTCTATATTTAGTTCCCACATTCTATTGCACAGATCAGCCACAACATTATGACCACTGAACGGAGAATAACTGCATCTTGTGAACCTTTCTGACCCGGCATTCATTCATGTGCATGTTACTTAGCACTCGTGCTACCTTTGGGGTCTCTGGGGACACCAAGTGCATGGACAGACAGATAGAGAGCATGCAAGAGGGTAGCACGAGGGTTAGACATGTAGCACCCACCTAGACCAGACCAGGCACCCCCACCCCGTAGCAATGACTCTCCTTGATGGCAGCAGCCATCCCCAGCAGGATGCAGCCTGACACAGACACATAAAACATAATGCAGCACAATGTGTTGACCTGGCCTCCAAATCCACTAGATCCCAAACTGATCAAGTATCTGTGGGATGATCCACAGAGGCCCCTCCCCTCAAAGACACGACAGGACACCCTCAGAAGGCCCATAACCACAATGAAAAGATGGATGAAATGCTTCAGATATGTATCCGCAGCCTGACTTAATTCAAACCGTCTGTGTTTAACAGCTATTCAGTGATCTATGCTTTTCTTTCTATCCAGTAGCGTCCTATTTCTTGACAACTACTGTTGATGTATCCATGACATTCATTTGGGAAAGCGGCATCAACTCACAAAAAAAAATATTTTCCCTCCAAATGACACATATAGGTCACCGTGCATATGGAGCTGCGAACGCGATGAACTGACTCTCGGGAATGAGCTCCCGCTCCGTAACACAGGCGCCGCAGTAAAACATGATGATGTCTGCTTCGCTTCCTGCTGAGTGTCTGTCTGCGCCGACGATTTACAGCAAAGAATCCCGACTCATTTGTTTCCTCCTGCGACACCAGGAAATAAAACAAACACACTTTGGATTTTTTGCTCATGGTTGTCAAGGAAAGGTTAACTGAGGAGGTTCAGAGATGCAAACGTTTGCACGACTCGTCCTGCATTGATAAATTTGCGGAAAAGTGAAGAAGAAGTAGAAACAGAAATTAACCCGACTGGCAAAAAAAAAGCACAGTGCCGACTGTGTTCTGCGTAAGTTACAGCGTCTATACCCGCGGTACCTTAAATTAATACAATAACTGCAGAGACACAGAAGAAATTTCACATTTACAGTCATTCTTACAGGCATGCGCACTGTCAGCATCAAATAAACAGACCAATCAGGGTCCTGCGGCTAAAAAGTGAAGCGAAGTGGAAGTACAGTTCCTCAAATGGCCACACGAGGCTCCAAAAGCAAGTCGGTTTAAACATGCGGCCTTTCCCGATAATTTTATCATTACAGACAACTGTACGAGGATGTATTTCTAAATAACTCACCTGTTAAATTATACCAAGACTTTAAATTAAAGGCGTGGCCACTTTAAGTGACAAGTGTGTGCTGCCACAGGTTGCTAGCTGCCTAGCATTGACCCGTCTGTCTCAGCTCCATCTATTTTAACTACTTATCGTGAAATCAGGCTGGTGCCACCCACATATAGTGGTTCAATATTCTTCAGGCACCTTAGGGTGACCATCACGAAAGGCTTCTCCATCTTAAAAAAAAAAAATTCCCCACCAAGGTAAAAGTCTTTCAGTCCAATTATACAACCGATTCTCATGCAAATGTCCATGAGATGACATTTACAAGGGAACGCTGAAGATTCTTTTGTTGAACCCAAGATCAAAACGTGATCTTATCCAGTCTATTAAACCGGACAGGTAAATTCACAAGTTCAGTCTCCCTTCCGTTCTTTTAATACGCATACAGTCTTACTTTAACATCCGTGCGTCACTTAAGACGGCGACATTCAGGAGGAGGCAAAGTTCAAACTCGACCCACCTGAGAGCGGCATTTGTGCAAATGTGATATTACAACAGTAAAAGGTTCTATCAAAACAGAACTTGACGGAAACTACGGCCGAGAGAGGCATCTAAAGTTACAGATGGGAAAAGATTTTAGTCCTGCATGTTCACTAAAGAGCTGTAATTAAATTAAACTTAGAAGTAGTATAATGTTTGAAACGGAACGGTTAAAGTGAGAACGTTAAATCTGTAAAAGCTGATGAGGAAACATTAGCTTACTGTCATCTACAGGGAGAGTATTAAAGCGTGGTGGGAGCTGCGCAGTCTTTTTGCTTTGTCCACTGATTGGATTGGTTGCCATAGCGACGGAGGCTTTTTTACATTTTTTATATAAATAAGATTACCTTGGCTCTGGTATGAGAGCAAATAAATAAAAAATGAATTTGCACTGAAAAACTTTTGCCCTTCGTTCTTCTGAAAACACATTTGACAAAGAGAGAGGGCAACGATGAATGTCGCCTCCAGACAGAACTCCTGCACAGATATCAGCCGCCGTGTAAACATCAGACGTACGCTCGAAACATGAAAGCAAATGCTCTCCCTGCACGTGCACAGATTTGTGTCCACAGGAAGAAGGGACGAGACGTAACCATAAGCTTCCAGTATGTTTGTATGTCTCACAAATTACAAACTCTGATGGAGATTTCAGTGTTTCTTTTCCCCTCAAAACACAAAATATTCGGAAATACACTCAGGCACAAGAAGACTTAATGCTTTCTATGGCTTTCTACAGGTTGCTCGTGCCTAAATCCAGATTTAACATATCATGAATCCCCAACAGGAAGCAGAAAACCAACGTGCAGCACCGTTTATGGGAACTGACGCACAGACATATTCTTTCTACCCAGATAAGAACCTCACACCTAACCTTGAGGTGTAAACTTTTGTCGCAGGGAGATATTTCTGGCTTGTTGCGTCTGAATCAAGGACACGCCCATTCATTTCCAAAAAAAAAAACAGTTTGAAGAAACTTCTGACGTATTGAGCTGGTTTATTAAGTAATTGTTAATCAGTTTCAGCTGCTTTGGTGTTAATGAGATGAACAACAGGTGCACTAGAGGGGCAACAATGAGACGACAAAAACAGGAAGGGTTTTACAGGTGGAGGCCACTGACGTTTTCTCCATCCTCCTTTTCTGACTTGTGCATTTGGCTAGGGTCAGTGTCACAACCAGGTTGCACAGTTAGTCCGGCTCCTCCAGGAACACATCAGCCTTTGCCAGAAGATGTGCATGGAGGAGATTCTACTAGGAGAGCTGGAAAGGGCTGCAGGAGGTCCTCAAGCCATCAGCAGGGCCAGTATCTGCTTGGTGCAAGGAGGAACAGGTTGAGCACTACCAGAGCCCTAGAACCTGACCTCCAGCAGGACACTGGTGTGATTGCCTCTAGAGCTGAACGATTAATAAATAAAAATAAATGCAATTTTCTAACCGCAACTTGTGTGATTACAAGGTGGTCACGTGACACGAGCCACAGGGACGATAAGCTTATGACCTGGACGATGGCTCTGAGCGGTGCACCTGCAACAGTTGGCTTGTTTGCCTGTAATTTTCTACTGCTATATTTTGCAACATGGCTGAATATTTGACCGACTCTGAGGTTGTGGTCGAACCATAGCAGTAGCAAATTACAGGTAAGCAAGCCGACCGTAGCAGGTGAACACGCGGCTCAGAGGTCAGAAGATTGATCTACAGATGATGTTAACACGTAACTCCGGACTCAACGGGGAATAGCACTAGTGTATCATAACAAAGTAACAGCGGAATGAATGAGATTCGCTGCAGATAATGGGTTTTTTAGAGGCTGTTTTTCAATGCGCTGATCACTCCCACTATATGGATATATGCTGATCTAATTACAAATGAAATAAGGAATAAGGTCCAGGTTGTAAAAAACGGTAGTTTCCCTTTAAAAGCACAAGTGGCAAAACCACAGATGTTTCTGTAATGAGCAGTTAAATAACAACGTTGTTTATTTCAAGTCATACATCTTAATTGTATCTAATATTGTGTTGTTCATATTTAAATCATTCATTATGTTTGATTGGGAAAAAAAAGGATAAAATACAAATTAAAAAAAAATAATTGCATATTAAATCGCTATTGGGGGGAAAAAAACGCAATTAGATTATTTTCCCGAATCGTTCAGCCCTGATTGCCTCTTACCCAAATAATCAGAGACTTCCCGAGGGTGGCTTGAGGGCCCAACATCCTCTAGAGTGGAGGTCTTCAACAGGGTGAGGTACTGAAATTTATTTTCCATAAATTTAAATGTCTTTAAATACACATACACATACGTAGGGGGTCCCCGCTCCATCTCTCTATCAGTTTGGGGGTCCTTGGCCTGGAAAACGTTGAAGACCCCTGCTCTAGAGGGCTCATTGCATGGCATTGTGGAGCTCAGTTGGCATTTACCAACACCAGAATCACCAGGTAGATCCGCCCTGTGCTTCTCTTTGAGAGATGTGAAAGAGATGTGAAAGAACGTTCTGCTGCCCCTCACATCCTTCAGGAGGACTGGTTTGGCGGTGGGTGAGTGATGTTCTTGGGAGGCATATCCATGAAGGGACGCACAGACCTCTGCAGGCTAGACATCAGCCCCCCTGACTGGTATCGGGATGAAATCCTTGGACCAGTTATCCGACCCTACGCAGATGCAGTGGGTTCCTGCAGTTTGAGCTGTGTACTTTCTGTCAGCGTGTTTTCCAAGACATGGTGGTAAAACCATTTCCACTGTGTTCACTGCACTTCGGAGAAATGAATCACGTAATTGCTTCAATGCTGCCAGCAAAGGAAACTCATTTTTAAACGGTTTCAGTCCGCTGACAAATTCAATAATCGTCGGATGTTTAGATGAAAACAAAAAACTGAAGAATTGCTTTCCTTGTTTTAATACATAAAAATAATTAGC
The DNA here is from genome assembly GCA_005024645.1 of Planiliza haematocheilus. NCBI lineage: Eukaryota > Metazoa > Chordata > Actinopteri > Mugiliformes > Mugilidae > Planiliza > Planiliza haematocheilus. The sequence goes on along the minus strand of SRSE01000350.1, from coordinate 41,536 downwards.
TGCATCTCTAAGGCAAAGTAACTGTTCTGAAAAAGATCATGCATCACGGAGCAGGGCACTTTATGATGAAAAGGATTTTTATTTTACGTCCAGTTGATATTCTTGCAACTGCCCCCCGTTTGCTTCTCGGTAAAAACATGATTCACGTTCAACAATCGCCTCAACTAGACACGAACAATTACTAAAACACATTTATTGGGATGAATAATATGAAGAAATCCACACAAATTAATCTCAACAGATGAAGCATTAGAATTTAATTACAGAGAGCATGACGCACGGATGCACCGAACGTTCTTGTCTTTTGAATACATTAAAACACACTACATGGTTTTATGTCTTGGGCAGTTTAATTATGTCGGATGACAGGGATTTTTTTTTTAATATGAGACTGAGTGCATGTGGAATAGTCCTGAATAAATACACCTTTGTGTAGACATGCACACACACACACAGCTTTGCCATACGTAAGTCTGCTTTTTCCTCAAGCTTTCATCTCCTTAAAACAAACCACTTCTTTGGATTTCTCCGAATTTACACGTCTCGACATCTTTTCAAAGCCGCAGACGGGCCCTGAGAGTACAGTGATGTTAATCTTTTTCTTCACCCCTTTGAAAGCCTAATACGGCTTGAAAAACAAGCTCCAGCTACCATGAAGAGAAAAAAAAAAAAACGCCTTTTGCTTAAAGCCTGCAGAGAATAAAGAGAGAAAGAGGAGAGAGAGAGAGAAAGACGGAGGCTGGCTGCAGGAACAAGCAGTATGTGAATGAAAGACAAATTGGTAACCAAGAGAGAAACAGTTTGAAAGAATGTGGTGGAAGAAGTGCATGGAGGAAAGTAAGCGAAAAACAAAGTAATGTAGAGAAGAGATACAGGGCAAGAGGATTTTTACACCATTTTCCAAAGATTAAATAACATAAATTAATAAAACTTTCATAATAATCAGTAAACTTCTTAGAACTGGTGCAAAGATCCCAGAAGAACTTCATAAACTCTATAACCTGAGATGTCTCAATCGTTATCGGGGCAGATATGGGCATTTTTTGACCAGATCGGTAACAGGCTTTAGTCTTTTTCCTCTTCCGTTTAAATGGCGGATGGATGGCGTCAAAGCTGCCAAAAATAAGACGAAGAAGAAGAAGACCTACTTCTGTGTTTGTGTTTTGTACCAGTGAAAATTAAAACCTATAAGCCAGGCATTTTGAATAAAACATTGTGGTATTAACAGCTTCAGTTCAAGTTAGAGACTGGTTCAGCCTTCAGGATGGCTAACATGCAACATCTGGGTTGAACTTGGATGAGTAAAGCTAAAATACGGCAATATTAATGCGTTCACGGTGCAGTTTATCTCACATTATCATTCAAAACCACTGAATAGATTATCAAAGTAGATGAATGAGTACTGCACACGTCACCGTGGTGTTCTGGGAGTGTTTCTTGTATTTGTACACTCAGATGATTAGAAACGAAAACCTTCCATACCTATATTTAATAACCAAACCGATCTGCAACACGTTTCTTATTAAAGCAGTGGCAGTGCCATGCATTTTCCACCTAGGCCTTCGTCAGAACACCTCTTAATACGACAGTTATGCAATAGAAACCACCACCAACATACAGAGGCACGATAAAACTCAACGTTAACCAAGGCTAGCGCTCATAGTCGCTGTCCTGAAAGCTTTCCTGGCTGGGTCAGGCTAGCTAGCTCCAGTTGAGTTGAGCAGCCTTTTATTCACAGTATCCAGCTCTTCTGTCAAAGTCAAAGCCTGTGAAAATTACTTTCAAAGAAGATCTGCAACCAAAAAGATAGCCTCTCCTTTTTCCATATACACATTTACGTATACGCTAACGTTAATGGGGACGGTTTGCTTGTGCAACTCACTACACATGAACTGCTAGCTTGGCTTAAAAGGAACGGCTCTGACCGTCCAATCAGACGACGTGAAACTGCCAACGCTACCGTAGGCCACAGAGAAGGCCTAAGAATACGAACTTGAAATGCGAGTGATTAAAGGAACAGCGTCTTTATAATGTGTTTCAATCTTCTGTCGCCTGCAGATTTAATTGTGAAGGCCCAGGCAGATTTCTTTGATTCAGGCAACACATGACGGCTGAAACATGATTGGACAAAAGCTCTAATGCAAAGTTACACTGCAGGACTCACCCTAGATAGGAGACAGAAAGAATAATAAAAATAAAAGAATAGGCTATTGGGGAAAATATTAAAATGTATGGCCAGCAGAGAAGGCTTTGCTGGCCCTGACGGTGCGCCACAGTATTAAAGCAATGAGAGGAAGGTGCCTGCTGTGTCCAGCCCGCAGCATCCTTTCAACAGATTGACGGTTTAACTTATATAACTGTCCACGCATCTAATCTTTGTCCTCTGCAAAGCCAAACAGAGAAGGCCATCAGTTCATTTGCCCACTCTGATTATCCTTTCCCGACACATTTCTGAGATGATTTTAATATCTGGCTTCCACAGTGCATGTTTGGCAGATTGAAATGATGGATTAGCAATCCTGTGGTGCCTGTGGATTACGCATGGTGCGTGTGTGTGAATATGTGAGTGTGGGACCAGAGTAAATCTGAAATACTGTTTTTTCATTTTAGAGCTGATATTATGCAACGACTGTCAGCTCGCACATTAAGCAAAGACAAAATTATTCACACTAAGATGGATTGCGGTTTCTTCTGAGAACATTTTCATCCAATATATCAGACACGAACATCACATTATCACACAACATCAGTGTCCCCATTGCATGCAACTTTAGTGAGATCTTTTAGTGACAACAACCAACAGGCAATGAACTTTTAGGTCAGATAAAATGATGTAAATGCCATTTTAGCAGCCTAACAAATAATTTAGTCTATCAACAATCCAAACTGAAGCAGAGATGTGGAAGAAAACACCTTTTGCTTTGATCGCACTTTCCTATTTACTCACAGTCAAAGAACCTCACTAAGGCTTTTGTCATTTCAAAAGCCACAAAATGCAATTGTTTCGAGCACTTTACAATTTGATTTTAAACAGTTTTACGGTGTTTTGTTGTGGGGTCTTTGCCATCAGGTGGTTTCTGATACAATAGTCCAGCAAGACAATCTCAACAGACCATTGAACCAACTCACTGTCACTGCTTTCTTTTGATTCATTCCCTTGCTAAGACATAGAAATGTCACTATGTCAGTGGACAAAGCATCCAAATGTTTTTTTTTCCAGTCAATTAACAAGTCATTTCTAAATTTGAACAATTTACTGTTACAGATTATAGCATTAACCCACAGAAAAGCATCTAAAAGTAAAAACGTTCTGCCAAAAGTGGTTTAAAACGAGTTCTCAGTAAAGGACAGGTCCTCTGTGTGTGTTTGCGTGTGTGGTGGTGCACACTGCGTGGCACACTGACCCAAATACGCGGGCAGCGTTTGAATCTCAGCCATTTCTTGCTGGCACCACGTTCGCACTGGACCCAAAAAATCACCACGCTGTGTACACTCGTCCTACAATTATGGTCCGCACATCACAGAAAGACACAAACGCAGCAGCAGACACGAATCAACAAGGTGAGAAATGATTACACCCGCACGCCAAAGTCAAACAAACTCGTCATGACCACCAGAGATCAGCCATAAACCGGTAATTTTGGAACTATTACCATGCGTAAAGACGCGAATCGTGCGCATTAATCCACAGCCCGCAGTCAGCAATGTGCTTGGGTAAACACACCCTGACTGCACGAAAGAGAGAAGCAGCAGCAGCAGCGCTTGAAAACCTGAAGCCGCAGGGATCACTGTTAATGAAGTGCTTCACAGCGTAGCTACTGTCAATCATACTGATGAACAAAAGCCTCAGCCTCCTGTTGCCATAGAGAATTCGTGGAGTGCACAGACAGCCCGTGCCCTTTATTCATGAATAAAAGCTCAGCATAGCTCAGTAATGCATCTGAGAAGCATTCAGTTAAAACAACAGAAGTGTTTTTTCCCATCAGCCTTACCTCGAATAAAGGAGGGGTGCCCTTGTCTGGAAGTGTGCACCCAAGTAATTCAGCCAAGAACTTTGCCATATAGAGATTAGAAGTGCAGTAAATAAACAGTGAAATATTCCCGAAGCGACGAATCAACAGGAGAGTCCGCTTTCCGGTCGCCCCGTGAACTTATTCGCTGCGTTCAAGGACCCTGGCATGCGCGCATCCCAGCAGCTCGAACAGATTGGAGACGCGCCGCTGACAGTTTGATTTCGTTCAGGAGGAGAGCCGCCGCAGCTTATGGCCTTCAGCCGCCGCCTCCAAAAATCCTCTGCCGCTGACTTGTCTCATCATCAGCTGCCGTGAGGAATCCAGCAGGTCGGGCCGGGCTGAGGAGGTGTGGGCGGGTCAATGGTCTGTCAGTTAGCGGTGTTCCCTCTGCACATGGTCACAGTTCACCCTTATAACATCCCTGAGATCTAAACCAATACAAATTTAAGTTATCGTCTATTAATGACTCTTACAGTCTGCAATTAATGTTTTTATTTATTTTTGATCATTTCCAGACACTTTGTTTTAAGTGAAATAGTTCTCTCTCCCAAATAGAATCATCTTTTTGCTCCTTTTTGAAATTAACATTGTTCAAGCAAATATGCAAGCTATATTAACCTGAATAATGGAAGGAGTACACGCCTAAATAATAAGAAAACCGTTTGTGGGGAGAGCAGCTCGGTTTGCATCAGCCTGCGTCTTTGCTCTTAGCTGCCAGTCTTTGCACAGCACAGCAAGCAAGGCTTTAAAACCACAAGGGCTGCAGTATCAACACATTTCACCGAGTGTAATTAACACGCCTGCATATTAAAACTAATCTCGTACGTTTGCGCTCAGTTGTTTGGTGCAGCAGACTGCTCACGAGAGAAAAATTAAGCTCCTCTGTTTTACTTTAAATGCTAAAAAAAAACACACAAAAAAAAACACTCTGAAACAGCTTTGGTTTGATGAGTCAGTGAACAAAACTAGATTAAAATCCACAATTTAACCACAGCTGGGGAGAGTTTTCTCTTTGCAACATCCGCTCAGTCATAAATTGTTCGACTAACTTGGGCAAGGTCACTCCAGAATTAATTTACAACTGATTAGTTTGAATGAAACTGGGGATACACTGGATTTTGTTGTGGAGACAGAAGGAAATTTGTGTAGAACTCCTAATGCTGGTTGTTGTCACACCAAAAGAAATGCTCAGAGGTAACATATTAAGCATGACAGCTGAAGTACACACTGGCCTTTTTGTCTGGGTTGCAAGAAGTGATATGCTTTGTATATCAAAATAGTTTCAAGTTTGATTCGTGTCAGTTTTATGATTTATTTTTATACTAAATTAGAATTTTTTAAAAACAAATTTAAAGCAGGAAGTTCTGAAACCATTCCTTTAAATACGTGCATATTAAGTGCAGATGTTTTCCACTAACCGGTGAAAATCTTTGCACCTGAATCTGAGCCTGATTGCACCAAAGGTGATCGTGTGGCAGAGAAACAGAACTCAACACGCCTGAAGCACATCTACTGTGTGTCTACTTCAAAGCATACGCAAACAACAATACTCTGCAGGATTAATTCAAGTGTTTTACCAGCCAGCTCGGGCAAAGCCTTCTAACCCAGCGGGGTGCCACGCTCCGAGACGTGTAGATTCCCTGCCTCCCACAGCTGGAGCAACATATGGATCTCTCTTTGACAGCCAACGTGGAGCCTGTCATTAAACAGCATTATTAAAATCATGGACAACAGCAGGGAGTCGGTGAAAGGCTCAGACTGGTTGCTGCTGTGTTTTTTTTTTTTTTAGATTTGTTGTGAATAATTTGTGTTGATGGGTAATATATGCTCTCAGAACAGTGCCTGCCGTTAACTTGTGCTGGAGGATATACACCAATCAGCCACAACATTAAAACCAGTCGTCTGATTTTGTGTGAGCCTTCCTGGCGTTTCCAAAACAGTTGTGACTCATCAGAGAATGGACATGGGGCTTCTGAGGGTGTCCTGTGGTGTCTGGCAACAGGTTGTTGCTAGTGGGGGGCCCTTTGAGGGGAGGGGCCTCTGTGGATCATCCCACAGATACTTGATCAGTTTGGGATCTAGTGAATTTGGAGGCCAGGTCAACACCTTGTGATGTTCTTCATGTTTTTCTTGAGTTGTTGCTTAAGCATTTTTGTGCATCCTGCTGGGGATGGTTGCTACCATCAAGGAGTGTCATTACTATGGGGTGGGGGTGTCTGGTCCGGTCTAGGTTGGTGCTACAGGTCTAAGTAACAGCCACATCAATGAATGCCAGGCCCAAACATTTCGCAGCAGAACACTGATTTGTCACAAGACGGTCAATGTAATTCACTTCTTCTGTTATAATGTTGTGGCTGATCGCTGTAAATATGACTTATTCACCTCAAAACATACAGTTTTGCTGTGATAATGTTGAAAAGTCTCGATGTTTAGACCGTTGAACCTGTGTTTTGTTATTTTGAAGTAGGAGCTTTGAGGAATCTTCTCGTTTCAGATTTGGTTTGGCAGCATACGAGCCTAAGATGATGACAGAGCATTTTACTTGTATTGCTTGTTGGATGCTGTATGGGTATTGATGACACTGTAGGTTGATGCCAAGAAACTGCCCCAGTGTCTGGTAGTTCTGGTCAACACATTCATCTCATCTGCCAGGAAAAAAAAGCATGTGCTTCCAATCATTTCAAACTTCAGGAGTTTAACATCTGGGTCTTTGAAGAAACTTTGAAGTGCCTTCCTCCCGTGTCACCTGCTGTGTCCCACCTGTCAGGAAGATAGTTATCCGTTGCAGGGCCTGGGAGTGACTGGAGGAAATCATTTCTGGAATGAACGTGGAGCTGAAGTTCATGAGCAGTATCCTTGTATACGTCTGTCAAGGTGTTTCAGGATTCCCATGAGACTGCATCATTAAAAGGTATGGGATGTCTGTCAGATGGGTCAACAACAGAGCTTCAGGCCTGCAGTCATACAGACCTGTAATAGAATTCCCTCTGAAGCAGAAGGAAAGATTGGGGCCAGTTGGTCATGGAAACAGGACGAGGAAACATCGTCTGGACCTGCGGTAGATACGAGCAAGTCCGACCCAGCTATGAGGCTTATCCCTGGATAATAGTTCTATTACAGGCGAGGCATCATAAGCAGGTTGGAGGGTTGTACATTGAAGTAGGAGCGGATAACTGTGAAGCCATGGAGCCCGGGCAGGTTGATGAGGTCAGGACTGTGGATGAGTAGCTGCACAGATCAGAATTGCACAGCTCCAGGCCGGCGTCACTCTCAAGAAGAAGCAGAATATAATCTAACGAGATGCAAAGCAAATGCCTCCCGGTGTTATCTCCCGGTGCAGCCAGGTGTCCCGTGAGGCCATGAATATTCAATCAATAGCATAACGGCTCAGCTCTAAATCCACCGGGGACGGTTTCATTCGCTCATCATGCATGTTAGATACCCTGCCAATAGAAAATGCCACTGAAATGATGATGTTTTATATAAAGATTATAGTTTAAATAGTCTAAGCGTTCCTCAAACCTCCAGGAAATAACACACATATTAAAATACTTTTGTTAGGTTATGATATTTAGTGTAAAAACAAGCCTTTGAACGCTCCTCCAGAATAAAACACAGAGGATTTGAGTCTCATTAACAAGTTCATTCAAGCCTTTACTCCTCCTGTTTCAACAAAACACCTAATTTGGAAATGATTACCATAAAACTAACTCAAATTACGGCTGCAACTACAAGAGTACGTGAAATAATGTCAACAGCTATTCAGTATGAGCCTAACAAACGCATACCAACACAACCACGCTCTCACATCCACACACCCTGACACGCTGACATTGCCTTTGCTCCCTCCCTCCGTTCACTGCAGCAGCTGCCTAATGTTGCATCAAAGACCCAGCCGTTCACAGCGAAGCCTCTGATGGAGTTTTTCGTTTTATTACACCGCGCGTCTCTGATGGATCCTCGCGGTGTTAATGCAACGTGCCCGAGATGCCGCTCCATCATCGGGCCCGTAAACTGTTTCACAGCTCCTGCGAGAAGCGAGGAAGCGAGCGCGAGGCCGAGAGAGAACAGAAAATAAAAGAGCGAGCAGTCACCGTGACCGACTGCACTCTCTCTGCACTGCAGCAGAGGGTGTGATTTATTCATCAGCTGGCTGAGGGGGAACCCGGTCCCACCATTAACAAACGAGCCCTAATTCACCCAGACAGCAGAGAACACACTTCCTGTAGTCTCTTGGCGCTCGACTCGCAGCCCAGAGCCAAGTGCCAATGCTGCTCTGTCTGAAGCTTAGTTCACAAATTGTAGTTCGGTTCCCTCAAGACTTTCGTCACAAGATAAGAGACAGAACTGCTCGTACAGCAAGTGCACTAAAACGACAGATCTTTACATTTTCAGTGTCAAACCTCTCTAGTGGCCTCTCTTGTCTGCCCAGAACAAAAGAGGCCTTCAGGTGACAGTATTATATGGTGAAATGGAAATTTTCACTTCCCATAGTTGATGCTATTTTAACCATTATTCACTGCGGTTTACATATATTCTCCAATATTCTTGTGTTCTTTCAGGGTCTCGGTCTGGGAGGTAGACAGATAGCTGAAAGGAGTGAACAGTGTCAATATGTACACACCTAAATGTACGAAAAATATATATACACAGGAACATTTACAGACACTGAATTCGAGACACAGAAAGACCAGAGTGGTCCAATTTCTTATTTTTCAACGTTTGTACTGGGAGGAGGTCTGGGTGGATTGATGGGTCAATGAAACGTTGCACTGTTATTTAAATTGTGGAATTCACTTATTTATTTGTCCTTCTTTAATATTATTTTTTACCCTGGTTGTCTTGTTTCGTGTCATTTGTCGATGATTAGAGAGAAGCCAAACACATTGTCATTGTACTATACCACTATACCTATTAGTTAGTTAGCCTGACCCAGGGTGGGAAAGGGTGTGTCCGCCATTTTCAGGTCAGCAACTAAGAGCGCTAAGAGGCTGATGGAACTCTCTAGAGTGTGTAATATATTTAATATGTAATATTAATATGCAAATTGGATAACGCATCGTTTCCGTAGTGTAGCGGTTATCATGTTTGCCTAACACGCGAAAGGTCCCCGGTTCGAAACCGGGCGGAAACAAATTATCTTATCGTTAATTGTCCCACGGGGATAAATTATATATAAAAACCATATCTTTTATGTATATTTTTGCCATTTTATAGGGTCAACCATTTGGATTTGACTTTTTAAAAAAGCAAAAATTGTGGAATGTCTTTTGACATGCCGTTTTATTATTCATTTATTTTTATTTCTTACAAAGTGGAACACACATCAGTCATGGATATTTATACTTGCACCTGTTGCGGAAGAGTACACTGCAGAAAAACCGCATTAAAAAGTCATGAAACCCAAAACGCATGCATCCATCTACATTTAAGAGCTGATTCAACTATCTAGATTTCTAGGTTTTTATTTTTTTGTTTGTTTTTTTCCACTTGGGCTTTACAACACGCACCCTGAGCCCAGAATTTACAAATTACTGTGCAAATGATTTAACTAAGAAAGCCAAGAAAGACATTTTTATTTCCATGTTTTATTGACCTGGTAACTGAACCAATATGTTTGTTAAAATATGTATGAGGATGGATTTGCAGCAGCGTGTTCCTAGATATTAATAATGTACTCCAGACAGAAGGCAGGTAAGAAAAATACAGTGCACACGTCAGACTTTATAGTTTTTTTGAGGTGAGGGAGATCATTAAAAGAAACGGTTAAATGCTGCTGCCTTGTAAAGCCCACAGAGCAGCAGAGGATACTTCAAACTTTGTAAAACATGACCTAACTAAACACTACTGGCTTGTACGGCCCGCTCAGCAGGTAACCATAGCTACCAAGCAACATGAAGACATCAGGAACCGGGCCTAAAAAACAGCAGTATGCAGCATGTCATTGGGGTTTTCAAGTGGGCACCTCCCTTCACCGATGTTTTGTTAAAGAACCACGACACCTCAAGAAGGCTTAACAGTGTCAGAATATGAAGGGTGCAAACACTTCTTCAGCGGGCCTGTGCCAGGGTTATTGTCTCAGGTTTTCATTGTTTATCATTTGCAGTTTTTATTACCTGTAACAAAGGAGAGGGACCTCAGAGGTTGAGTTTTTTGAGGTGAAATGAGCTGAGCTAAACAAACACTATACCACACACAAACCAAAGAACAAACAACGTCCTTCACTTCAAGTGAGAGACGGACAATTTTTCTGGTAAATTTTGATTCATTTTATGCATCAACTCAAACCAGACGGACCCCTCTTCTCCAGCCTACCCCCCTGCAGGCCTGCTGCTGCCGGGAAACAAGGACGCACACAACAAAACATACTCAGAAAAACACGCCGAAGCGAATGCTGTCAGAAATTGGCTGGGTGCAAGAGGCCTGTTATTAGAGCCAGCATGCTGATACACAGAGGCATACATTTAGACACGCATCAAACACACACACAGCTGATGTGAGAGCTATGCTTTCAGCCGTCACACGTCAGAAAGGAAATCTCAAGGGAAGTGAAAATGACAGATACTGACACACAAATACTTTTTAAATTTATTTTGATGCTTCACAGTGTTGAACTAGAACACAAACACAAATCAAGTGTCCCTCCTCGGTTAAGCTGCTTGGTCATTATTAACTAACTTAACCTTTGGACCTGGCATTCATTCATTGGTGTGGATGTTACTTAGACATGTAACACCCACCTAGACCAGACCAGGCACCCCCACCCCATAGCAATGACACTCCTTGATGGCAGCAGCCATCCCCAGCAGAATGCATCCACAAAAACACTTTAAAAAAAAAAACGTGAATAACAGCACAAGGTGTGGACCTGGCCTCCAAATTCCCTCCCCTCAAAGGCCCCATTCTGTTGCCAGACACCACAGGACACCCTCAGAAGGCCCATGTCCACTCTCTGATGAGTCACAACTGTTTTGGAGGCACAAGGAAGACGTACACAATATTAGGAAAGTAGTCATAATGTTATGCCTAATCAACTACAGTGGGTCTCTTGTTTCCACTGTACGGCACGTTGTCCCTGCAGCAGTCCCAGCAGGTCGTAATGTTATGCCTGATCGGTGTAGAACATCACATATAGGAACAGATGAAGAGGCAAATAGAGATTTCTTGCTTTCTTTAATTTTTTTTTGTAACACCTCATTTCTCTCCAAGCCTCATTACCTCCAACTTCCCACCAATCAATCAGTTTCTCTCTCTCTCTCACACACACACATATATAAGAGGTGAAGGCAGAAACAGAATGAGACATAATCTAATCGGAAAGAGTAAACAATGATGTAGTGAGCTGTCTTCTGCATAATTACATCCTATCATGGATGTATCTAGCTCCTTCCAGTTTGTGTCTTTTTTTAAAAAACCTCATGAGCAGAGGTGGGAAGTAACAAAGTAAAAATACTTCGTTACTGCACTTACTAATTACTACCTGATGACTTTTTACTTTTAGTCCCTATATTTGTACACAAATATCTGTACTTTCTACTCCTTACAATGGAAATACAACGATGCACTTCCTGTTTTCTTCTTCTACTGTTTTAAACAGGCAGCCTGTTGATTAGTTTGAGCTCTGCTGCCACCTAGTGACTAGTGGCTTGTTTATTGTTTAAGCACCAATAAAGACATTAATACTGAAAGTCCACCTGACCCCACTATTTGAGAACTACTGGTCTAACCTGAAAAAAACAAAAACAAAAAAACAAATTCATGTATGCTGTGGTTTCTGTTGCCATCAATAGCTAGTGTACAACGTTAGCAATGCTATGGTAACACATCGTTTTGATAGCTAACACTAGCTAGCGGTTTAAAAACAACAACCCAACAACCCTCAGTTCATTTTTAAAAAAGATCCAGATGCTCATGCAGGACATCTGGTCAGTTCAGTCCATATTATTCTGCGGGGACTTTTTCATTTTGTAAAATTATCAATGGATGATTTGTTTCATTATGGCAATATCATTTTTACTTTAGTACATTTCAGAGCCTGTACTTTCTTACTTTTACTTGAGTAAAAGAGTCGAATCACTACTTTTACCAGCGTTTTTTTTTTTTTTTTTTTACACAAGTATCTGTACTTTTACTTAAGCACAGAATGTGAATACCTTTGCCACCTCTGGACACGAGCGTCGACTGCGTTTGACTGTGTAGGGAAATAAATGAGCCATGACTTGTTCTGATTTTTCTCACAACGGGTAAAACACTGGGGGCATGAGTCTGCTGTCGTCATGTGCATTTATAATTTTGAATATATTTAAAAATAAAATGATAGAAAGATTTATATATGCTCATGCTGAGCAGTGTCCCCAGCATTTATCAACATGTATTATATACACATCATGCTACGTGGATATTTAATGAAATTTTATTTGTTTTCTTGTCAAAATAGAGTCTAATACTCTCATTTGTCCTGTTGTGATAACATCATAGCAGAAATCGTACTAAGAACGTCTGTAGGCGTTTGGTTTTACATGTCTGTGTGCATGTGGATCTGGTGCTCAAGCGCATCTTCCTCTGGTCAGGCCTCGTCATAAATCTCTGCTTTAATGTTATATTCACTAGCAAGGACACTTAACAATAGCGTAAATAGATGCAGCAGAGGAGTGAAGACTGGGGACAAAGGTGAGCATGAATGTGGAGGTTACTATATTGTGTGTTGCATTAATGACTAGAGAGGAAGATGAGGAGGAGGAGGAAGAGGTTGAGGAGAATCGGTCGGTCTCAGGCGGCGGCTCGCTGAGCAAATTATGGACCCCAGATGGTGCCTGAAAAGAGGGGGACAAGGAGGATAGAGAGAGGATAAATGGATGTGGAGAGGCATTTGCTATGGGTAAGGTAGAGGGATGAGTGGGTGAGAGAGAGGGAGGGTGAAAAAATGGTGGGGTCTGAGAGAACAGAGACAAACAGATCAGTTAACAGGGTATAAGGAAACTTGACAGAAATTAGGGGAGAGGTTAAAGCGTGGAACTGCTCCTGACCCTTTAGCTAAATAGTTAACTTGTAGAAAGAAAGGTAGTGGATGAAAGAATGGAGCTGATGGAGAGAGTGTGGAGAAGATTATGGTTGTGTTTAGTGGACAGACGGGTGAGCTGAGGCTGGAGATCAGGGCGAGAGGAGCAAACAGAAACTCATGAGAAAGAGAGAACCACGACCAAAAGAGCAAACAGACATGAATACAGATTTTCAATCAGTGAAACTAATGAAACATTCACTGAATCAATTGGCTAGTAGCGATTAGCCGTCAACCAGCAATGGAGAATTTTAATAAATCCATGCATTGATTACATTTTAAGATTTAAACTGTACAAGGTTTTAGGAAGAAACCCGCCGTGACGCTTTAAGCACTGAGTAGCAACTGATCACGTGACAACAACAACACGGATGCCTCCGAGAAGATGGGTGAGGAGCCCTGCAGTTCATCGTCATCAAGTGGGTGGAAATACTTTACTACAGATGAAGCCTATGGTTTACCATTAGTTATGCTTCCTGTTTGGTCCTGCTGGAGAAGTTCCCTCCTCTGCGACTGTTAGCGCCTTCTAATTGGTCTCACATGTGTCTTGTCGTAACTTGCGCACATAGCCAACGCTGGTGTGAATCATTTAGGACCTAGGCGCAGTAAGTAGTCATTTATACTTGTGCGCTCGTAAGTCTGGCTTCCTCTGTACAAACACCACCCAAACTTTAGTCAGCGCTGTGGCTTTTTTGCCAGTCAGGTTAACTTTTGTTTCTACGGTCCACTTCCTGCTTCACTTTCTGAAATTTTCACCAAACACAAGTCATACAAATGTAACTGCATCTCCAAACCTCCTCAGTTAACCTTACAGATTCTTTATTGATCCCAAATAATCAAAATTGCAGAGATGAGGAAGCAGCTGGAAATACTAAAGCGGGAAAACGCTACTACCAAGCGGACCAATCACAGCTCTTGCGGTCTTTGCATCGCAAGACTGTATAAATCACCTACGTAGGATCCGGGCTCAAATTAGTTACCCTACCTCACTCTGCAGTGTTTTAGTTTCATTAAACTGAACTGTCCATCATTTGGCTCCTTGCTAGATGGTTAATTTGATTAGCCACTTGACGTCCCCCAATATTCTGTCTCTGCGCACATCACCTCTCACGTCGACTCATTTCAGAACGTGCAGATCTTCTCTGGGCCTCTAATGGACGCCCGGTGCTATCCGTCCATCCGCCCTCTCCTCTCTTATCTCTGTGCCATTCATTCTGTCAGTTTGACTTTGAACGCAGCCAGCCAATTAACTCTGGCACAGATATTAAATGTTCTACCTCACTCTCATTGTTCTCTCAGTATTGCTGCTCTTGATGATGAATCAGTCGGCGGCTTTGCTCCTGTGGAGGTCGGCGTCCTGCAGGGGACTCTTCTCGTCACCGTCGGAGGATCAGATGAGTTTTAAAGCCCAGGAGTCTGTAATGTGAGCATGTCAGCACGTCTATATGAACCTGCGCCTTTGTGTGACTCCAAGACTCTTATTTTTTTAACGTCCCATGAGCGTACAGCTCTATGTTCATAGCCTTCTCCTTAAATTGATGCAAGTAAACCGCTAAATCTCCTGTGCCTCAAGACAATTTAAGGAAAAAAAATAGCCCAGCCGTTTAATAATGCAGCCAAAGCTCATGTTTTACTCCATTAGATGCTCAGACTACCGTGCAGTCATGCTTGTTTGCACTAAAATACACACACTCCTGCAGCACTACATTATGGATAAAGGAAGATCTCTTTGCAGGTTCACATGCACGTTAACAAATAACGTTTAAGGCGTAGCTCTCTTTCTCTCTGCACAAAGCACCGCAGTAATCATATCCAAACCCAGACATCACATGTAGGTCTATCCTCTTAGCTTAGATGCGCTGCCCCTTGCACTTCAAGTGTCCCAGAGACGGCCCCTCTGTGCGACGCTAAAACCTTTCGCCGGATGCTCTTTAATGATAACATCCTCTGCGCTGATCCTGTCTTAGCCTACTGTCACTGCCCTTATCGCCCAGATGATCGCGACGTATCCATCAGAGCAGAGTGCCAGGCCTGGTGGGATTTACTTTCTGTCAACGGTCCGGCTTTGCCTTTACATACAACACACACACATGCTCGCATTCATAGCCACTGCTTTCCAAGAGGTGCTGAGATTAAAGCTGCTGCACAATTTGCCATATAATTGCATGAACTCCATATAAGCAGGTACATTTGCATAGCTTTGTGGGCTAAAAGGCTAAAGCAGGAGCGCTAACAAGTTTTTACCAAATCCAGTTTCTTGTACGCATCAATGCCATGTATAGCATCTGTCTGAGATCCACGTTTACAGTGCCTTCACTTTACGTCACAAAACAGGTTTACTGGAGTCAACAATACATGTCTGGTCACAGTAAGTGCGGGACATGCACACATTATTTAGATAAGGTCTCACAACTGCAGGCGCAATCATTTCATCCCCTCCACGAGCAGCGAGAGTAAAGTCGGTGCTGATGAGAGACACGATGGCTCCGAATGTCGCTGAAGCACCATTAACGGCCTCATGGTCGAGGTAATTACTGAAGATAAAAGTGGTCTGACCTTGTGTGCGGATTACACAAGTCTATCGGCGTTTAGCTTGCTAGCATCTAGGAGATGACAGGTGTGAAGAGTCCCTCGGTGAGACCGTAGATGTGTGCTTGGATTCTGTTTGGGACGACATACTTTTGCATGTGTCGTTACTTTAAATAAGAGAGTTTAAAGGTCAGGTAGTTTTTTATAGTCGTTTCAACCATATATAGCAGGTACAGTATCTAGTGAGAGGAAAGGACGTTCTTCCAAGACTGTGGAGCTACATGAAGACATACAGTAGGACTATACAATGCAAGGGACTGAGCATGAAGTGTACTTGTGCAAGTGGTGCAGACAGTGCAGAGACAAACAATATAATACAGACAGTACAATTTGAATGTACATGAAAACAAAATCTTCAAAAGACATTGCATTGCCTCTCTTTCCCTCACCGACAGGTTTGTAACCCTTCAATCTGCCACAGATCATTAAATGGTCTTATCTCATCAAGTTATTTTTCTTGCCAAATTAATTACTTCCAGAGAAAACCAGACAAAATATATTTATACATTTCAACTCATTCTTCATTTGAGCAAACTGTTCCATAGCTAATAACTTGCCTCATTACCTCTTACATTTCCTTACGACGGGCTTAGACACACTGCAGACCTTCTAGGGTAAATCTCCAACGCAGATTTGTGTGTTTAATATCCATTTTGCAGAAAGACTGAAATAAATAAAATTTCCAAAAACATCCATTTGAGGTCATGGTTATACGTCTATTCAGGTTCTTCACCAAGAGCTACAGTAATTGTTCATATAGGTTTATGTTTTTTGCAGTGGAACTATACAGGGCCTACGTCGTAGCTTTTGTTTTTCATTGCAAGCACTGATACATGTGTGTCGACATAGTTCTGTGATTACACCCATTGTGATTCGGCTCAAGTGGCCACAACAACAGGAAGCCACCAGTATATCGCTTAAAGAACTGTAAGGCCTCGTCTACACGTACAAAACGATCTTTTCCCTCCTCCGTTTTCCCTGGCATCGTTTCAAGAATATCTGCGTCCACACGGATCCGTCTCAACACGACTCAAAACGCTACTTCATACTCCAGGCCTATAGGTGCCGGTTTCAGTTTCAGATATTCACCAAAAACGGAGAGGAAGAGGTGGAGCATGCGCATAAAGCTTGAGCGCCGTTTACAAATCGGCTTTAGAAGAAACCAAACTCAAGGAGAAATTATATTTAGCCCTAGTAACCATAATAGGCTCAATATCTTCTCCAGCAGGAACACGAGTATGTAGTCCACCATTGTTGTTGATGTTGTTATGAGACGTCTCACAGGAATTCGTGTGGACGATCGGCCAAAACAATGCAAAACATCTACGTTTACACCAAAAAGCGTCTCCATGTGGACGGCCCCTTAATCTACCAAATTAGCCAATAACTGCGTGCACCATGAGTGAAGAGCATGCGCATAAATGTCGAGTGTTGGAAACCTACAGATAACCTACAAGAACAGAACCAACCTGGAGTGTAAAGTGTCCGGAGTTCCTGCAGATCCTGATTGATGGGATCTCCAGGGATCATCACACACTGTTAAAATCCTAGGATGGCTATTTGAGTTTCCCTGTGTTTTTTTTTTTTTAACTGAGCATTGTAAGAACTGAATTAATTAATAAATGTGGATCAACTGCTTCTTTATTGAAATCAATTCAATGCAGAAAAGAGAGAAGACATCTGAGGCAAGAAGGAAGTTGACCTTTCAAAAAAAAAAAAAAAACCCAAAACCACCATTACTTAAAAATGATTTACATTAAAAGAGCAGCTTTGCATGCAGACTTCTGCACTGTTTACCGTTTTATGGCAAGATGCACCATATTTTAAATGTCTTGTCTGAGACAAGAGGCATACTGTAAATCACAAAGACAGACACTCCAAATAATCCCAAGTCTATCTACTTTCTGTCAGGTTTCTGGCAGAGCAGGACCCAAAGGCAAGACTCTAAGGGGAAAGGCAGGAGCAGGGAACAAAATTACTTTAATATAAACTAAAAAAAAAGAAAAACTAAACTTAAAACGCTGCAAAGAAACTGGCAAAGACCAATAACCAAGGATGAACCACGAGGAAAAATCCACAGAGGAAACGGCACAAGGGAAATATAATGGACATCTTGACAGCGAATAAAGGGAAATAGACATTGGAAACAAATGAGGATGGAGCGCACAAGGAGAAACCAATCCAGCAATCAAAGTGGGGAAACACAGGAAGTAAAGCAAAACAAGAAACACCAAGGAAGATCTTTACAACAAAAACTAAAAACTAAATTCAAAACCATGACACATTCTCTGGGATAAACCAAGCTTTTCAATGAAGAGCAAAACGCAAGGACACAATGAACTGTAATCAAGGCCGCATACAACTGTGCAAACATAAAGTCTAACGTGATGACAGAGACCGTGCTCGACCAGCTCACTCGTGTCACTTAAAGTGCAACCTGATTCCTGAGCCGGACCCAGTCTTCCGTGAAGCTGGACGCAGGTCGAGGCGAGCTCCGATCAAAAGTCTTTCTCATCCCAACTCCAAGCAATTTCCCAGAACATCTGCCTCAGGCTGAGGCATGTTGACACTACACAAGCCAGGTGTAATGGAATTGACCTCCATTGGCAACCGCTGCCTCTTCGCAAATGGACACATCAATAATATCTGCCGCAGTGGGGCCTGTGCAGCGCAGACTGTATACTCAGCAGATTGTAAATAAAGGTTGGATGGTCGCAGCTGCAGAGAAGAGCCTCCCTTACTTTCTAGATGTCGTTTCAGACTTTACTTTAGTTTTAGTGACCGTTTTGTTCCACTGATTCACGGTACCTCCATTTCTTTAATGCAGAGCTTCTGCCTCTGCACCAGGAGGATCTGTGGTAGCAGGTGGGGCAGGCAACACAAACTCAGCTTTAGCCGCTTCTGCAGAGGACAGACTCACAACCAACCCTTTCTCCAACGATATCTTAAACACCATAAGCTGTTTAAGTTCCTGTTTCTTAGCATTTACAGGAACAAGCACATCAAACCATCAACTTCTGGACTGGGGGATTCTTGATGAGTCAAATACCATTTGCATCTTTGTTTGAAAATTGTTAAGCAGAGCTATGACGGAGTAAAGAAAAGTGCCAAGCCCCCAATTTATGTTACCTTTAGTGATGGGCAAATGATACCGAGGCTTTGGAGCTTGTGTCGCTCTTCCTGAAGCGGAGTGGTTCAAACCAGCTTGTATCAAAACATCAGCGTGACGTGACCGAAGTACTACTAAGCGCTTCAATGCTTCAAAGTGTTTCGAAGCGTTTCATTGGCTCATAGTGTGTGTCAGTCTTTGACTGGATATACTAGGTGTCAATGCGCTTCATTGCTTCATAGTGTTAATGCATTGTGAGCTGATATCTTGGTCTGACAGAGTTGCTTTCAGTACAAATATTCTCAAACACTACCAACCATGATACCAAGAGCAAATGAAAATATTTGCTGTAAGCGCTGAAACATAAACATTGGTGTAAATAACCGAAGGTTCATAGAACGTAGTAGTTACGTAAATTAAAAAGGTCCAACGACAAAAGCACAATACGAGAGGGGTTAGTGGTGCATTGAAAAAAGAACGGTCTAGTGAAGCAAGGGTGCGATTCCCATTCATTGCTTTGTGTGCATTTTATTGTTGTATCTATATAATTTATTTATCATCAGCTTTATACCACATATCCATGTAATGTAGTCGGAACAGAAACGTGCATGGCAAATCAAGTCCCATACAAGCATGAACCAATAAGACACGCCTCGATTGCACTACATTTTATTGTCCACTAGATGTCCTAATAGAGCACTGTGTCACTGAAGCTTCTGGTAATGAACATTTTTTTTAATCACGTGCCCATCACTAGTTACGACCCACCTAGGAGAAAGCAATACGCAGCCCTGCTCCCAACAAGAACCAGTGCTCAACAAACTCATAATTCATCTTCAGAGCTAGCATCGCTAAAACAAAATGCTTAGTCAACGCAAGTTCCGACTCACCTACCAAACAAATCCAAAATCAACTCCCTTGACTCCCTAACTAAAACAGGAGAAAACAGAGAAAACAAAAATGGCTTCTCACCTCTACATGGCAGGACTGCAGCGGTAAACATTAAAACTTGATTGTTGATTGGTGACATGAAAAGAGGGAGAGTGAATCTCCTCAAAGGCCTTTTTAAACTGCTGTCCTCCAATGACTGCGCCTGCAAACAGGAAGCCAAAGAACGCAGCACCCCCTGCAGGCTTGGAGGGAGCACAGCACCACACACATACGACTCTAACAGTTGGTTTTTAAGGTTGTTCTTAGTTTGTTTGCAGTGACCCATCTTCTTTTAACACATCCAGATGTTACGTCGTCATTTGAAGGCGTCTAATATATTCTGAGAATCTACTGCGTCCTAATGTCTTTAAAGGAACGGTTTCATGTTTTGCAATTGAAATTTATGTGAAGATTGAGGCCGAGCCTTTGGAGGAAAACTCATTTAATAACCTACACTCTCTCTTTCATTCTGTTTCTCACTTTCAGGGTCTCATTATTAACGGCGAGGATTTATAATCACACCTTGATAGCGCCGACATTTCATATTAAAAAAAAATGACATGACGGGGGAATGAAGCCCCCCTCCCCTCCCCAGTCGGACCACTGCTGCTGCTGGGCACTGACACACGACCGGAACTTAAATGAGGAGATTAACGGCCGGACAGAAATACAGAGCTGCAATTTAGAGGTGACAACGCGAGTCAGAGGTGTCATTAAGGAGGAAGTGTTACATTAATATGTCTGCGTGATACTCTCCTTCCTCGTAGGACAGACTGAGCGCTTTGTTTCACTGCAGACGGCTTTCCAAAAGCCTAAAATCAAAGGACGCCTTGAGTCACAGCGGCAGTAGTTAGAAAAGTGAGTGCGTTACAAGCTGATCTATAATTAGTTATTTCAGGACTTATGGAATGATTGCACAGTGAGATTCCTGCAAGAAAAAAAAAACAGCACGTCTATGAGAAGCTCTCAAATACTTTGTGATACAAGAAGGATTGTGTCCATTAATGAGCCAGTAATTGTGAAGCATGGATAAAATTGCAAATACCACTCTGCTAATGCAAATGAGACTTTGCATTTGTGCATGTGGTCTCTCTCTGCACACAAGCCTCTGGGCCTGTAGATGGGTTTTAAAGGTGTTAAAACCAAAGTTCATGCTTAGATATATACTCAGGGGTTCTGAGGTGGAGTAGGGGGTGGAGGGCGGACATCCCTTTGCAGTGGCTGATGGTATTCTGAGTCAGGACTTTGCAATCGTCACACACAGCGATACCTATTTACAAAATGACATAATAATAACAGTAATCTGCTTCTTTTCAACAAATGGAAAAATAAACTGTGCAGTGACGTCTTTGTTCTTTATGTTTCTTTCTTTTATGTACATGAAGTAGCTTGAGTTTCACGCACTGCCACATTAAAAGTTTATTTATTTTTCACAGCAGATGAGTAAATACCTGCAGAACGATTTAAAGGATTCAGATTCTTACCTTGAAATTACCCAAACAAGCTGTTGGGAGAAATCTTTCATCTGCACAGCTTGGAGAAGCATTTGCTGCCACATATTTACTTTCAAACCGAGTGAAACGTTGCTTAGATTTGCAAAATAACACCTCAGTTCATCATCACTTCACTCACTGATGACGCTAATGTGACAGGACCCCGAGTAATGTATCAGCATTAGCATGTGTCACCCCTCATCTCATCAGTGGAACTGTTGCAACTGAGAATCACCTGAAGCTGTTTTGCTGCTCAAGTGATCTGTGCATGATGAAATAGAAAGGATTCACTTCTTTGTAGGTGCAGCCGGTGTGTGAGAGCGATATTCTATCTATCTTGTGACAGTTCAGTGTTCTGCTGGGAATTTGTGTGGATGTTACTTAGACATGTAGCACCCACCTAGACCAGACCAGGTACCCCCACCCCATAGCAATGACACTCCTTGATGGCAGCAGGATGCAGCCACACACAAAAACGCTTAGGAATAACTAAAAAAAAACATGGCGACCAGCACAAGGTTTTGATCAGGGGCCTCATGTACTAACAGTTGCATAGATTTCCTCCTAAATCGTGACGTAAACTCAGATTTAGAAGCATTTCGAAGCACATTTCCTTTGTACATCCCAATCGAGCGTACCCGACTCCTCCCTGTCCACGCCCCTTTTAAATTTGCAGATTATTTACATTGACGCTGCACCTGAGATTCCCCTCTCTGCACGATCAGAAAACGAAAACACAAGAATGAGTAAGACGGGAAAGAAGAACTTCACAGAAAGCGAATTGGAGACGCGCAAAAATGTCTCTTTGTCACACTGCCACAATGTTTACTTGGATTTGCGCATCACGTATGATCTGTACACGTGATCGAATGAAACTGTTTCCGGTTGACATTTACAAATTCATCCCATGGCGCTTTCCTATCAATGTGTGTGCTCTGATTCCATTCAGAAACCGTCTCCGGCTGCAGATTGCTCTTTAATGTTGACCTGTTCAGATGCATTGTGGGAATCTGATCTACCTGGCTGACATGAGGATAACTCCGTCCCACACGGCTTGGGGGGCTCTGCTCAGGGTCGACCGGCTCAGTCCCGATCGGTCGGAGTAATAGTTTGTCACATTGATGAGAGTTTCCCGGCATCACCTCTGAGTGTCACCAAAGGATCGTCATCTGTAGAATCCTACGTACGCCAGCCACGACATTGGCGTTGGCACGTACAAAGTTCACGGACATTTCACTCTTGATACCCACAGGACCCAAAGCCCCCAACATACTGTTTCCAGACACCACAGGACACCCCTCAGAAGGCCCATTCTCTGATGAGTCACAACTGTTTTGGAGACCTACACAATATTAGGAAGGTGGTCATAATGTTATGTATGATTGATGCGTCTGAAAGGGTTCAATAACAATGAAACCACATGGTTCATTCTTGCATCCAGATGCTGTAAATTTATTTGGAGATAGACACAATCACCCGTCGTTCCTCTTCATTGCATTTGACAATATCATGAAACCTTCTCAAGTTTACCTCTAGCGTTTACACCATTACATTATTTTATGTCTCTGAGGTTAGACAGTCAGGTGAGTTGATGTGCAGACCTGTCTAAGGCGCGTCCTGTCTCGCCCCGCTGTGCGTGTACATAAGGAGGTGCACTGTTTCAGAGAAAAACAATTGCATTTTCAAATGTACCCACACCGGCAGTGACGCGGCCCGAGGCATGTAATGAACTGTGGTCATATCGGGGCTCTTTGAAGGAAGGCGCCGCTGTCAGCCGCCTGTTACATGTGACAGGGTTTATTAAGTCAAGGTGATGAGCTGCAAGCCCAGACAGCAGGGGCTGTGATGGCAGCCACCACTCCTGTCAAAACTGATTAAGCTATCAAGTCTCAATGTCCGGGGAAGGGAAGACTGACTTGCATGAGGGGGAGGGGTGTTGTCTGACAATAATATCCCAAGACTCGGTAATGTCTCAATAATGAGATATGAACGCTGGGATGGGGAGGGGGAAATGAGGGAAAGGGGTCAGGAGGATGTCAGCGGAGACGGGGGGATGAGTGATAGGTCGCCACGGAGATGACGCCTCAACAGATGCACGTTTTTGGTTTTGCTTCCTGCTCTTCTCCTCCACCTAAATTAAATGTGGGAGCTGCGGGTGGGACAAACACTTTCTAATCCTGTCACCAGCTGCAGATGAGCAAGGCTTTAAAACAAACACCATAATCCTCCTCTGACCTTTTCAGACACTGTGCAGTAACTCACGCTGGTCCTTTCATCACGAGCTGTAAGCTGTTACATGATCAATGAGTGAAACCTCCCAAAAGTCAGCGTTGTACGAATTTAAACGGGAAACCGCTTTTAATATTTTACTAGTCAGGCTTCATCGTGCGTCTGTCCTCTCTGTCTGTCTGCTGCTCTCACGGCTGATTACATTAAAACACTCCTCTTCTGAGCAGCAGCAGCAGCAGCAGCAGCCTGTCCTGAAAACACCGTTTCATGGCAAAAGGAGCTTAGCGGTGTTTAGAGGCCACGCAGCATATTTACCTCCAGTTTTACAAGGCAGATGTCTCGGAGCAAAATAATCCCCGGCTGTAATTTGAGGACAAACCAAAGAGTGTCTTGTAAGTTCTCGGCAGGGGACAGGTGTCTTTGACGGATCTGAAAACGGGTGGCAAGGATGGTCCGATGCTACGCACTTTTCTTTTTAATTCATCAAGACGTGAGGCAACGAAAATGCTCCACCACATGTTGGTGCAATGAGCTTGCATTAAGCTGCAGACTGGAGTACGGAGCTAAACCACGAAATCCACAATCTGCATCGTGTTACGTAATTGTTGGCTCAATAATGGAGGTTGCTGTACACTCTTAATGCATATTCTTACCAATCAGCCACAACATTATAACCACTGAGTAGTAGAGGAGGAGTAAATAACATTGATCATCTAGTGACAATTCAGTGTTCTGCTGGGAAACTTCTTGACCTGGCATTCATTCATTCATTGGTGTGGATGTTACTTAGACATGTAGCACCCACCTAGACCAGACCAGGTACCCCCACCCCATAGCAATGACACTCCTTGATGGCAGCAGCCATCCCCAGCAGGATGCATGAGGAACAACTCAAAAAAACACAAAGAACATCTCAAGGTGTTGACCTGGCCTCCAAACTCACTAGATCCCAAACTGATCAAGTACCTGTGGGATGATCCACAGAGGAACCCTGCCCTCAAAGTCCACCCCACTACCCTGTTTCCAGACACCACAGGACACTCTCAGAAGGTCCATGTCCATTCTCTGCTGAGTCACAACTGTTTTGAAGACCTACACAATATTAGGAAGGTGGTCATAATGTTATGTCAGCTCGGTGTATGAACGTTGTGATTTACTTAGTGGTTACCAGATGTTTAATAAATAATGTAACCTCAGCAGCAGGGCTCCCGGCCGGCTGGAGCGTCACAGCATTTACCGTAACCCTCCTCAGATCTCCAGTTTACTTCAATACGCACCAAATAAATGAGTTTATTTTAAAGGTCAGCAATTTCCTGCAGTTTCCTGCACTGATATCTTCTTCTTGGTAGCTTCCTGAAATAACAACGTAATTTGAAACTAACCACAGGAACAACACAGTCAATAACAGAATAGTTAATACGGCTAATGGCTTTCCATACGTGCATCCGCTGAACGATGAGCTGGAGTTAAAAAAAAAAAAAGGAAAACGGCAAATGCACACTGTGAAGACTTAAGGTTGACTGAGTGAACAGATGCAAGTAACACAAAGTCGGTTATGAAGAATGTAGAAGCTGGATGACTGGAAGTCTTTCTTTTATCAGCCTACAGACGCTAAAATGTACTAGACTAGATGTTTAATATGTGAAAGTGGACGCCCCCTGGATTTCATTAAGCTGCTTTTGGTTGTGAAATGTACAGGTGGTTTTCTAAAGTCCTCTAGAGTGAAACATGTCAAACACATTCCCATTTCCGTCATTTACGTTACGGAAGCAGATTTTTTATTTATTTTTCTCTGTAAGTGGTAGTTTGACGTCCTTCCTCAGAGATGCATCCACTATGAGGCTGCCGTCAGCTCTTAGTTGCTAGGATACATTTGCATGTAGTGAATACCGTCGGTTTCATTAAATACGTCTTTTTGATTTAAAAAAAAGAAAGAAAAAATGGAAAGGGCTCTTTATGTCAGCCACTCGCTTTAACTGGCGCTTCCCTTTGTGCCGCCTCGATAGGTTTGCTTGATCGAAACGTGGCAAACGATGGAATGAAAAGCCTGCAAGGACACACGATTTCCGTTGGTATAGATTGTCTTGGGTTACTCAGACCGCTGTTAAAACTTAAGCCGACAATTTGATCTCCATAAAGTTCTTAGAAGCCAGGTTTTATTCATGCTTAGCTTAGCTCACACGTGGAGTTTTGTTGTTTAAAATCAGGGTACAGGAGAAAATGTTGGTGTCGATCACTTCTAAACTAAAGTATGAGCAGAGACCAACCGTCTGCAGGTGAATTGTGGTTATTATTACAACTATTACTACCTTTTAAAAATGATTATCTGATGAGACAGTGGAGAGATTATTTCAGACACAGTCCCGAGGTGTTGCCTTTAAAGCGCCGGCTGCTGCAGTGACCCCGGGGCTGGAGGAGGCTGGTGGATCAGAGACAGATTCGCTCCGGGCTCTGCCCCTCCATCGCTGACCCTCGGGTCACAGCTGTGGAGCTTCTGAAGACATCAAGAACACCAGCACTGGAAGAGATGAAGCAAGAAAGCAATGGAAAGAGAAGAAGCATCAAAAACCATGCAATTAAAAAGACAAATAATACTTTTGTGCAGAATGTGGTGCATTAATTTAAGAGAATTAAAATTCTGCAAAAGTTCTGCTGAGCGAGAGCTGGAAAGGCTAAATAAAGAATGCAAAATAACCCCGTTATCACTGACATTAATGTTTGCTGCTTGAAGGAAGATCAAATTCTTATAACCTAAGGACATTTACAGGAAAACAGGTTGCGTTTTCAAGAGTTGAAGCTGACAACTGGCACAGATGGTGCAATGGCTCCCTCCAGAGGCAGGAACGTGCTTTACAGGTCGTTTTACACTTAGACACAGTGCAAATAAGAATTATTAGAGATATAATCTAAAATCTAAATCAACAGGAGACTGAGACAGACATTATTATACATTTCCGTTTACAGGTGGCCCACAAATAAAAGGAATCATATATTTTAACCTGAACACCAAACCACTGACTTTTGCTTGTCTAGAAAAAAGAAATTATCACCTAAGTGATTCTTTTTTCGACGTGGAAACAGCTTTTTATAGGTATTTCCGTTAATATCCACAAAAAGAAAACAAAACAATAATGAAACTGAGCCGTAAATACGCAAGGATTTTACCAAGAACTGGTTTCAATTTCTTGGACCGAGTGGCTGCTCCTGTTTCATGAACGATCTTCGCTCAGAACCAGGAAGACGCTGCTGCTTCCGGTTTCCCCACGCCCCTCCTCCTTCCAGTCAGCTGTTTGTGGTCTGTTTGCAAACATCTCCGTGTCCATGGTCTCCTCCCCGGTCCTGTAGCTCCTCCGCGGCCCCGCATTTCCTGCACGATGGGAGAAAACGACGACGGCGACATCATCGAGCACCACGTGGAGGAGGAGATGGAGAAGAGAGGCGCGAGGAGTCACGCAGCGTCCTCCTCGTTCCTGGAAAGCCTCAGTCCGTCCGACAGGGAGGCCCACAGCAGCACCCAGTCCTGCCACAGACTGCTGGCCTACAGCGATGCCCTCATCTCCATCATTGCCACTGTCATGGTAACGCACTGCGATGTGTTTGACTGATAATGTGTGATGAGGCGCAGGAAAGAGGAGAGTAGCACCGTCATTGTTTTTAAGGTGAAGGAGCAGATCATGATGGATGAGGCGTAGAGGCAGCACATACACTGATCAGCCACAACATTAAAACCACTGACAGTACATAACATTGACCATCTTGTGACAGTTCAGTGTTCTGCTGGGAAACTTCTGGACCTGGCATTCATTCATTCATTGGTGTGGATGTTCTTAGACATGTAGCACCCACCTAGACCAGACCAGGCACCCCCACCCCATAGCAGTGACACTCCTTGATGGCAGCAGGATGCAGCCTGACACAGACACACAAAAATGCTTTAGGGACAACTAAAAACAAACATGAAGAACAGCACAAGGCGTTGTCCTGGCCTCCAAATTCACTAGATCTCAAACTGATCAAGGCCCCTCCCCTCAACCCATAGGACCCAAAGGCCCCCCCACTAACAACATCCTGTTGCCAGACACCACAGGACACCCTCAGAAGGTCCATGTTCATTCTTAGATGAGATACAACTGTTTTGGAGGCACAAGGGAGACCTACAAAATGTTAGGAAGATGGTCATAATGTAATGCCTGATCCATATCCATATAAAATCAGATTCTCTATGCGTTTAAGATTATATGCATTCATGTTTAACCTGATATTTCTCCTGATTCTACTTCATTTGTTCACAGATATTACCTGTTGCCCACACCAAAATGGAAAATAGTGAGGTACTGTTTTACTCCCATCATCACGGCCTTATGAGTACTTCATTATAAGCAGTAGTACACCGAGTCGTTTTGAGGACTATTCCATCGTTTCATCTTTTTAGCTACTTTACCATTAAATGTGAAAACGTACCAACATCTTGTTCTTCCGTGTCACAGGAGTTAGCGCAGAGTGTTCAGCAACTATTGACGACAAAGATCGCTGTTTACTTAATGACGTTCCTCATCGTGACTGTTGCATGGGCCGCTCATATCAGGTGAGGGTCATACGATGCTTTCGCATGTAAGAATTATGCAACACCACAGAAACACCACAGAAGAAAAAAAGCATCAATCAGCCACAACATTAAAACCACAGACAGGAGAAGTAAATAACATTGACCATCTTGTGACAATTCAATGTTCTGCTGGGAAACTTCTGGACCTGGCATTCATTCATTCATGTGGATGTTACTTAGACATGTAGCACCCACCTAGACCAGACCAGGCACCCCCACCCCATAGCAATGACCCAGCAGGATGCAGCCTGATGCAGACACACACACAAAAACGCTTTAGGAACAACTAAAAAAAACATGAAGAACAGCACAAGGTGTTGACCTGGCCTCCAAATTCACTAGATCCCACACTGATCAAGTATCTGTGGGATGATCCCTTAAACCCATAGGACCCAAAGCCCCCACTCTCAGAAGGCCCATGTCCATTCTCTGATGAGTCACAACTGTTTTGAAGGCACAAGGGAGACCTACACGATATTAGGAAGGTGGTCATAATGTTATGCCCTATCAACCTCATTATTCTCTGTCCACAGGTTATTTCAGGTGATCGTGCGCATCGATGACTGCCTCGCTCTGCTGAACCTGGTAAGTTCACACTCAGTGAGAGGACCGTGTGTTTGGAGCAGACGGCCATTTTCAGATTGTGCTGATTAAACCCTGCATTGACGATAAGTGTGTGTCGCCTTGATATTTAATCAAGAGCAAGCGCAGAGAGTTCATATCTGATGACGCTGTGTGTCTGATGTGAATGTTAAGGGGTTTTAGACCGCATGACATTCATTGGTAGTTGGTTAGTTTAAGTTAATGTTTGCATATTGTGTTTATAATGAACGACTTGCTTGTGCAGGAGTAGACAAAAGTATACTGAATATATTTTGCGTGTGAGTGAAGCTTGTTCTCTCTGGTCTACACATTTCCTACTTTCTAATATCAACTTCTGCTTTCGTTTCTATGTCAGGCCTGCATGATGCTGATAACCTTCCTGCCCTACACAGTGAGTATGAGCCGCTCCCACTGAATCAGCGACTGTTTCAGTGGGTTATCATTTGATGTCATTTAACCTCTTGAAGGGGACTTACCGTTTTTTACAACCTGGATCTTATTTCTGGCATAAAATACGATGGTTTACTGACCCATATAACTCTGGTGTGTCGTTCGGAAGATATTTAGATCCAGTGGAGCGAAACGCAGCCTCTAAATAACACATTATCTGCCACGAAACTCAGCCATTTCACCAATATTTTGTTATTATACACTAGTACTATTCCCCGTTGAATCTGGAGTTACCTGTCATCTATTCGCGAACATGCAGCGGTTTGTTCTTCTTTGGCCACCTGTTCCTCTCTCTGCCTCCACATCCTCCTTTCAACGTTCTCCTCATATATTCATGGCTCAAAACTTTAAGGACGTCCATAAACAAAGTCGTCGTCCATAACCTGAGTATCGGAAAAATATGTCGCATAAAACTAGCAGTAGCAAATTACAGGTAAACAAGCCGACCAGCGCTCAGAGATGACATCATCCAGGTCAGAAGTTAGTAGGTTGATCTACAAACCCCGGATGATGATAACAGGTAGCTCTCAACGGGGAATAGCACTAGCGTACCCACATAGCAAAACTGGTGTGGCCCACCTCTGGGTCACACCTCCCACTTGCACTCGGCCGAAATGCCTGAAAGAATTCCGGCTCTTATGTGACCCACATCCGGCATCCAACATGTGTGCCACTTAAAGCCCACACCTCAGCCACACTGCAACCAGAGCTGGCCCTAAGATGGGCCAGACCCATTTTCAGAATGTCAGCCTTAACTCGACCACTATATTTATGTGCCATTTATATATATAATAACAAAATATTTTGGCAGATAATGCGTTATTTAGAGGCTGTGTTTCGGTGCCCCATTCACTCCCATGTGGATACAGTTGTTCCTCAATATAACGCCATTCACCTTTCGCGAATTTTTTTTAGTGCAATTTTGTATGCTTTTTTTTTAACAGTGCATTATTTTCTGCGTTCTGATTGGCTAAGGGACTGTAGACCATTGTCAATCAATCTGCTCGTAGGGTCTTGTACGGTACAGAATGCGTTCAGTGTGACAAATTCACAGTATCTTTGTAGTGAGTTTTGCATCCTTAAAACATTCATAATCATTGTAAAAAATAAAGCTGACTACTTCCCGGATTTAGCCTATCGCGGGTTATTTTTAGAACTCCCGCGATAAACGAGGGACCACTGTATGCGGCGCTCCACTGAATCTAAATATCATCGAACGAAATGACACCAAAGTTATACGGGTGAGTGAACGATCGTATTTTATGCTAGAAATTAGGTCGTAAAAAAACGGTAGTTCCCCTTTAAATGTAACTCTTTGTCTTTTTAGTTTTCTTTAATGGCGACCTTCCCCGAGAACATCCTTGGGATTTTGCTCTTTTGTGGCTGCGTGATGGTGCTCGGCGTCATCCAGGTTTCTTTTTTTTTTTCTCCTCAGTAACATCTACTTAACAGATTGTTAAAAAGTCATTGTCTCACTCAAAGCTCACCATCGTAACGGTCTTTTCTCGTCTCCAGTCGCTGATCGTGTTGTACGCCTTCAGCCGTCCGTTCCTGCTGAACGAGCAGATCCAGATCTCAGAGAACCAGACCTTCTACAAACACCACATCCTCAAAGTCATCATGAGGGTTCCCATCATGTGTTTCTTCGCCAGCATCTTCTCCTTCATCTTCTTCCAGCTGGTCGGTGGCACTGATTTGTTGCCAGAATGTTTTCCAGTTGCTGTACCACCACCTTTTAAAGCTGTCTCTTATGTCTGATAACACTTTTCTTTTCAGTCTTACGTGCTTTTGGGCATCGTCATCTTCTTGCCGTACATCTCCCAGTCTTTGAAGTGGTGTCGCAACAAAGCAATCGGTAAGATTTTACTGGAACTTAGCAAACACGTCCTCACCTCCTGCCTCTCTTTAGAGATTCGCTTGAACCCAATCTCGTTCCAGGTCAGGTGGAGGAGACTCCAGACTCCATGTTGTTTTACACCTACCTGCCCAACGAGCCGCTCAGCAAAGACAGAGTGGAAGCCTTCAGTGACGGAGTTTACGCCATTGTGGCAACGCTTCTCATCTTGGACATATGGTGCGCACTGAAAATACATGTGTAGTTTTGCATTGATCAGCCACAACATTAAAACCACTGACAGGAGGAGAAGTAAACAACGTCGACCATCTTGTGACAATTCAATGTTCTGTTGGGGAAGTTAGACTCTTTTGGTACTTAGACATGTAGCACCCACCTAGACCAGACCAGGCACCCCCACCCCATGACACTCCTTGATGGCCAGCAGCCATCCCCAGTTGGATACACACACAAAAATGGTTTGGGAACAACTAAAAAAAACACAAAGAACAGTACAAGGTGTTGACCTGGCCTCCAAATTCACTAGATCCCAAACTGATCAAATATCTGGAGGTCCCCCACTAACAACATTGTGTTCCCAGACACCACAGGACACCCTCAGGAGGTCCATGTCCATTCTCTGATGAGTCACAACTGTTTTTGAGGCACAAGTTAGACATATGCGATATTACGAAGGTGGTCATAATGTTATGCCTGATCAATGAATGACCGCATTTCTCCTGATTTAATGCGATTAATGGGTCACAAAGTCTGAAAGCCTCTCAGCTTTTAACTTTTCCGGTTCCTTCCCTTTTAGCGAGGACAACGTCCCCGACCCGTCAATTGTGGAGAAGCAGTTTGGCGGCAGCCTGGTAGCGGCTCTCCAGGTCTACGGCCCGGAGTACCTCGCCTACTTCGGCTCCTTCGCCACAGTCGGCCTCCTCTGGTTCGTCCATCACTCCCTCTTCCTCCACGTCACCAAGGCAACCCGCTTCATGGGCCTGCTGAACACCCTGTCCCTGGCGTTCGTCGGCGGTCTGCCCTTAGCCTACCAGCTCACGCACG
This sequence comes from Planiliza haematocheilus, assembly GCA_005024645.1. NCBI lineage: Eukaryota > Metazoa > Chordata > Actinopteri > Mugiliformes > Mugilidae > Planiliza > Planiliza haematocheilus. The sequence goes on along the minus strand of SRSE01000350.1, from coordinate 9,557 downwards.
AGTTCCCGCGCAACTCCCGCAACGAACTGGAAGCCATTCAGATCAGCTGCGTGATCATTTTCTTCGCCGGCATATTTCAGCTCGCCCTGTGGGTGGTCGCCCTTTACAATGAGCGGGAAACCCTGCACCCTTACGTGCGGTACGGCGGGCGCGAGCACGTGTTCATGCTCGCCAAGCTGGCCCTGTACCCCTGCGTCGCGCTGGGGACGTTTTTCCTAACGTGCATTTTGAGTAAATTCAGTGCCCAGATTTTCCACCTGATGGAAATCACCGTGCCTTTTGCTTTCCTCCTGCTGAGGCTTGTGGTGCGCGGCGGGCTAGCGCTGCTCCGGCTTCTCTTCTGTCCCGACAGGAACGACATGAGGTCCGTTGTGGAGGAGGACGAGACGAGGGTGCCGTTTAATCCTCTCGATACCTAAGCTAGCTTGAGTAACACCGGGAAGGGAAGGTATAGGCAGAGCTGCGAGGCTGTGTTGCTGAAAGTCCTGGTCGGTGAGAGAGCTAGTGCTTAGAGCCTGCAGGGGTTTAAATCTCTAGAACAAAAATGGAAAAGCTGTTTATTCCGTTCTCTATATTTAAACTGAGATCGTTTGAGGGAATCGGCGCAACAAGGTTTAGATAAGACTGAGCATGTTGAAGGAGAAACACCTTAACAGAGCAGTGAATCAGTTGGTGTTGAAACTGACAGCCAAAGCATTTTCATTTTATATCCTAAGAATACACCAATCAGCCACAACTATTCCGTCTTCTGCTGGGAAACTTCTGGACCTTGCATTCATTCATTCATGTGGATGTTACTTAGACATGTAGCACCCACTTAGACCAGAACAGGGACCACCACCCTATGATGGTGAGCACAAAAACACTTTAGGAACAACTCAAAAAAAAACATGAAGAACAGCACAAGGTGTTGACCTGGCCTCCAAATTTGTCCAGACACCACAGGACAACCCTCAGAAGGCCCGTGTCCATTCACTGGTCATAATGTTATGCCTGATTGGTGTATACGAACGCTAGTTTTAATGATTTATCACAGTCCGTCCAAATGCTACGGTTTAAATCCTGCTACAGTTAATTTTTATTTTCCAGAGAGGAGTTGTAGAAAGTCATCGATGAGAGGTGAAGTGTCTCTAAATACTTTGCTTGAGGGAATAAGGGTGCTGGCCACTTTAAATTGCACTATGTTCAGTCAGATATATGATAACAAAAAGATTAAAGCGTTACTGTTATAATTTAACATGAAGACAACCTGAGAAGAAAAAAAAGGTCAGACAACATTTTAACACCTAAACAAGTCTGGTCCTTCTGTTTGTTAAAGAGTAAATATCGTCACTAGGGGTCGCTGTTGCTTCTGTGAAATATCCCCGAGTTACTGAAGCCATTTCCACGATGCGGTTGAACTACTTGTGTTTTAATACATAATCTGAAATGCACTTTAACAGAAACCTGACAGACAAAGAAGAGGAATGAAAAAACAAACAAAAAAAACCACACAAAAAAATAACTCAGCTGGCTCTGAATGTTTTCTTTTGATTTACATTAATTATGAATGCAAATTGTTGTCGCAACATTAACTGTAATCGTATTGTGCGCCTTAAGTCATCCAGGTCATGGGAAACTGAGACTGAAGAGGTGACATGTTCTAAATCTGAATTACTCTTTCTGTAAAATCAATCTTTCATTGTTTTTTTTCTCTCGCTTGTCATCCCTTCATCATCGTTTACAGCCGTCGATGTGGACTGACATCTGTGCACAATCCGTTAGAAATGTCCAAACAAATTGTCAAGCTGTGTTTTGTGAATAAACCTGAAGTTGGTCCTTTAATGTCAAACACGTAAGACTCCTTCTTCTTCTTACAAACGAGACACGAAGACATTTTAAAAGAAAAAAAAAACTTTATTCACCTCCGTACAATAAACAGCTTCACAATATCCAACATAACAATATGTGGGTCTATACTTTACTTAGTTTTGCCCCTGTTATTACCAGCATACGTTCTCTGTATGATTTTTAATCTTATCCGCTACAAAAGCTAAAGGTTTTCATTAGAAAACATTTCAAAAACAACTAAATGAATGATAGATTAAAAAGAGAAGCAACCGAAAACCTGCTGTGCGTCATTACCGACTGACACAAGGGCCTTGTTTTTTACCGTTAACATCCATTTGTTTTAATAACTCAGGTAAAAAAGAAAAAGAAAAAGAAAAGAAGAATAAATTAATCCAAACAATAACTTAGATCTAATTTGAACTACAACTGTAAGTGTGCCAATGGGATAACATACATCTTTATTGCAGAAGTTGATTAACTGATGATTAATTTACATAGAATGACTGATAATAAATACATGCACGTTGCCGAGTAACAGCTCAACCTCGCTGCCGTCTTTTGAGAGAAACGGGACTCCCATCGTCTGATTTCAGCTCGTCAAAGTGAGGATTTGCTTCTTTACGGACAAATTGAAAACAATTTAAATGTTTGTAGATCTTCTCTCTGAACAACATAAAAGAAGAATATGTTGACAGTAAAATGTAAGTCTTACATAAAGGCACTTATATTTTAAAATATAATTTTCTTTTAATTATTTATCCGAGACACGAAGAAACTGAACCACTGCTTTGCACGGCGCATCATTAAAATGTAAATTGGAGTTCATTTGCACGGCCAAATCGACAGAGGAAGTTATCCCAGTGGCACACTTTTAAACTCCATATAAAACCACTTTTTAAAAAGTATTAAATCATTTTCTCGTAGCTTTTGGTGTCTTTACTCTCAGCCGGATCAATTCAGTGCCAGTGAATGAAAAGAAAAAGCCGTAGTGTTGAGTATCATCAGTTGTAGAGTTTAGTTTTGAGATTTCTACCTTACAATACAGCTGGTCCCAAAAAATAAAAATAAATCCTCCCAGCACCTCCCCCTTCTCTTCAGATGAGGAATACACGCTAGAATGCACTTCTACCAAGAAAACATGAGCAAACAGGACAAATAAATTACAGTGTGTTTGAAACACGGTAAATAAGACATTGCACCAGCCACATATGCAAATGTTAGTGCTCCGGTGTGCCGCCCAGCTCCAAACTCTCTTTTCCCCTCTTTTTTTCATCCTTTGGGTTTCTCCGAATTAGCGGAGGACGTTGGGGACAGGAGGGACGTGACAGTTTGGACCCGGACTCCAGAGCTTTTTGTTTGTTTGTTTTTTCAGTGTTGATCAGACAGTGCTTTGGTAAACATTTCTCTGTGAGAAGATTCGATCGGAGAGTCTCGCGCTCATGTCCAAACGTGTGGTCTGACTGATCGCATGTCAACGTGTGTGTGTGTGTGATCAGTCAGAAATGTCTTGTGGCATTTAAACGACCCAGCCCCGACTCGATAAGGAATCAAACTTGCATAAAGGTAGAATATTGCTAAGAAAACCACCTCCCTGTGTAAATACAGTAGTGCATATACTGTATGAACACGCTCACATAATACAATATATAATATATAGGCTCTACATGTAATCAAATCTCATGTTATCATTGATAACACCTTATATTGCAAACTACATTCATGACTCAATCATTAACAGTGATCTGATACTTAAGAAGACTCTAAAGTGTTTTTGAACAGTCCAAGAAACCACCACCACCACCCTATAACCCCCTCCTCACCCCCCACAACTCCCCCCGACTGTGCAACTAAAATCATTGGTTAAATCAATAAAGGAAGCAACATGTTTAAAGTCATAGACGCCTCGTTGAGCGCTGGACCGTACATCAACGTCGCCGCCATATTGGAGACAAACCAAATTAATGGAATTAACTTTATTAAGCGTCTTCTACAAACAAACGTATATATATATTCAGGAAACCAATAGAAACCCAAAAACAACACCTGTAACAGTCTGAGTAGTAATATTACAAACGTTATTTTTGGTTCCTATCGGTAACTTACAGCACTTACAAGTAGAAGACGCTAAATAAAGTTCACTCCGTTGACTCGTATTGGTTCGCCTCCAATATGGCGGCGACGTTGACGTGCCGCATCAACGGTCCGACCCGCTCAACGAGGCCTCTATGTATATGTCTCTGTTTAAAGTCACTCTCGTTTATGGACCGTTAGCGCAGAGCTGGATACGTGAACCGTGTTTAACCATCTCCATAGCAACCTCGCAGAGCCTCGAATAGCGGCTGTTAGCATTACAAGCTAATACGACATGCACAATGCTACTTTTGCTTTGCACCACCTTCATTAATTAATAAAGTTTGACCGACATAGGAGGCAGGAGTTAGGTTGTGGCAAGAGATGTGTTCACGTGGCAGATCAGGACATGTTAACCTCGAGGTTATTTGACTTCCAGTGTGCTAACCGTGTAGCCTGGAGGATCTGAATTAGCTTATAGCAGGCTAGTTTTGAGCCGTTTCCCCAACCCTAAGCTCTGCGCTAAAGGTGCACCCATGAGAGCGGCGTTAATCTTTTAATCTTCACCTCGAAACTCTCGGAAAGAAACTGTTTCTTCAAAGCTCCTCCCGCCATCCGTAGTCAAAAGTTCACCCAGAGAGCACCATCTAAATAAACCTCACTTCATGCCTACACTGACACCGGTTAAAAAAATCTAATTTGTTTATGCTAAAGGCTACAAATGAGTTAAATCTCTCTTATTTTTATGTATTTTTTTTCTGTTTTGCATACCCTTAAAGTGTTTTTTTATTATTTTTTTTCTTTTTCTGCAGCAGGTCACATAAGTAGGTATATATTAGGTATTTCTTCAGCTACATATAATCTATGTACAACACGTTAATTCCAGTGTTGACTGCTCAGATAATGCTCTACCTTTCTGCGCTAGCATGCATAATCAGCATAATATTGTGCAAGTTATCTCGATGTAGTCGGAAAGCTAAAAGCTAAAAGCTCACACTGCGGAAATGAACGGCAAGTATGGGTTGATTTAGTCCAAGGCAGGACTGGTGTGCATGCTTCACGTTTTGTTATGCTGTGTGTGATTAGGATCTGTTAGCTACAGCGGAGTCTATAAAATCTACAGTTTGTTTGACAACCCTGCTGCACAAACCGTTTCCCCCCCCACCCCAAACGCAGAAAATCAAGTCTGTAGCTCAGGTCCACATGCCCAACGCGATGGGCCCAGTTTATGCTGGTAGAAGCTTCTTCAATCTGTTTTTTTCTTCAGCTAAAGTCAGTGCAATATTTGTTGTCCCCAGCGTAAAAGTATAAATCCACCGAGTCGTGTGCTTTCGAGTCAACTGTTCACACTTTCCAGGAAAGATGCTTTATCTTCAGTACCTAGGGCGGGGACTTCGTGTCGTCTTGTGAAGGGTATTGTAGCTGATGTCGGCCCGAGGGAAAAGCAACAAAGCCACCCATTTTTGTTGCTGCAGTTTGTTTTGTTTTTTCTTTTTCTAGAGGTTATTCCTTTAGTCCGAAAGAGTCCCCTCGAGTTTAAAGTTTGTGAGCTAGTCGGAAGTGGAATAAAGAGGCGGTCGATGGGATGACGATGGACGCTCGGTGATCTGCCGTCATACAGCCACAGTGCTCGTGTGTCTGCGTGTGTACATGCTTACACAAACTCTCCAAAAGCACCTCTCCGCACCCTGTCCAGTCGCCATCCAGCGACTCCGACGTCCTCTCACTCGGCCTGGGCGGCGGCGGCGGGGGGGAGCATGCCCCTCTCTCTCAGGTGGGAGTGCAGGATGTGGAAAATGCTGAGCTGCTGTTCAGGCTGAAGCATCAGCAGCTGCTGCAGGACTTTGCTGGGGTTCGGCCCCCTGCGAGGAAGAAAATTAAAATGTGACCAGAATGAAAAACAATCCCCCGACTCTTAATGGCTCTTGGTGTTTTAATGACAGGCAGGGAGGGGAGGAAAACAATTGGATTATCTGGAAGTTTGAACATTTGCAAGCTTAACATTGTTATATTTGAAATGGATCTGGAGCTTGGTACAAGTCTCCAGTTGTTTTTTTGGCTCATGGTCCCTCTCCATTTGCTTTTGCATTATTTAAATCACTCTTCCCAGATAATCAAATCATGTAATTCTTTACTTCAATGCAAGTGAAACTCCACAAGTTGGGATCTTACAACAATAAATACTCTTATCTGACAATACATACGTACAAAATACACACATTTGCAGTTGCAGTCATCGTTACACTCCAATAACACGCTGCTAATCCACTCTTATCTAAAACTTAAGTGTGTTTCTGCAGCCGATACGCAGAATTTCTGACTTCTTACCGGACAAAGCTGGCAATATAGACGTGTGTGAAGGTGGCCATCAGGTACTGACAGTCGAATCGGTCCATGATGCCGCCATGGCCTGGGATGGTGTTGGCAAAGTCCTGAAGGATAACACAGACCAGGGTTTCTTTAGCGATTTTCATGTTTGGTTTTTTTAGTTGTTCAGGCTGCATCCTGCTGGGGATGGCTGCTGCCATCAAGGAGTGTCATTGCTATGTGGTGGGGGTGCCTGGTCTGGTCTAGGTGGGTGCTACATGTCTAAGTAACATCCACACCAATGAATGAATGAAAGCCAGGTCCAAGCAGATACTGAATTGTCACAAGATGGTCGATGTTTTTCACTTCTCCTGTCAGTGGTCATAATATTATGCAGTAAAAGCTCAAGTGGTTCAAACTGTTTCTGCTATATTTACTTAAAGTCATGTGTAAATATCAGTTTCTAGCCTGAGGCGAAGCTGCAGTCAGTCAACTATGTAACAGAGCTCACATTGGAGATACTCTACCGACTATCTAGACGCTGAAATGGGAAGGAGATAAGCAAATTAAAATATACTGTAAAATACAGAACCAAGCAGAAGATAACTGATAAAAATGAAAAATAAAAAAGACAGAGAAGCTGTTTACCTTTATTTTGAAGGCTCGCTTGAAGCCACTGGCAAAGAAGCCACCAAATGGTCCAATGAGTGATCCGAAGGAGGAGAGGAAGACGCTGTGGATCTGGAAGGGGTACAGGTTCACCGTTTTCTACAAGAGACCAGAAATTAGTAAAGAAAAAAGTGACGTGATCAACAGGAAAAAGGCAATATGGACATATTCTAAATGAGAGGAATGAAGCAGATGCAGATCTTACCCATCCCAGTGTGTTTTGCACCACAGCAGGAAGCGTGTACTCCTGCATCACAAAGATATCAGAGGGCTCACATTCAACCGTGAAGCTGTTGGTCTCGCTGAACCCCACAGGGCACACAAAGTATTGGAACTGAGACAGGAGGTAGGCCAGCTGAGGGTTAAAAAAACAAAAACAAAGCACAAGACGCAAAGAAAAGATGATTAGTCGTCTCCACTTCTGCACAGGAAATGAACACAAGCGACATGCATGTTATGAAATTCCAGAAATTCAGAAAGCTGTCTTGGCGATTGTAAGTCTCTGCAGGAAAAAACAACACATTTTAGGCATTCACTTTTATTTATCAGCTACTACAAACACATTTTCCTGCCGTGGCTACTTGGAAACTGTGTATAAGCAAAGCATGTGAGCGAGTCTCAAGAGCAACTCCAGCGTACTCACAATGAAGCCAAAGACCACGGTGGCGAAGAAACCTCCGATGAAGCCCTCCCAGGTCTTCTTGGGTGACAGCTGCAGGGCGTTAGGAGACAAAAACAGAGGCTGGTCTTTCATATCAACGTGACGTGGGACGTTTGCAATTAGTCTCATCGCAAATCTTACAAGTGGCGTTTGACCCGTAACATTTTTAATCTGTGTGGTTTGGTATTAACTGGGCCTGTGTGTTATTCAGTGTGTCGGTAAAGTTAAGGGCATGAGAGAGAACGTTCTATACTAATAGATGTTTTTTTTGGGGCCAGGTAAAGACATACAGCTACACCGATCAGGCATAACATTATGACCACCTTCCTAATATTGTGTAGGTCTCCAAAACAGGTCACCAGCGAACAGACATGAGCCTTTTGAGGGTGTCCTGTGGTGTCTGGCAACAGGATGTTGTCAGTAGGGCTTTTGAGGGGAGGGGCCTCTGTGGATCATCCCACAGATACTTGATCAGTTTGGGATCTGGTGAATTTGGAGGCCAGGTCAACACCTTGTGCTGTTTTTAATGTGTTTTTTGTGTCTACAAGGAGTGTCATTGCTATGGGGTGGGGGTGCCTGATCTGGTCTAGGTGGGTACTACACATTTAAAGGCTCATTTAGGACACTGCAGAACAAAGACGGCATAACCTATGCACATTTATACTTGTGCACTCGCCAGTCTGGGTCGCTCTGTAACTACACCACCCAAACACTAGTCGGCGCTGTCTTTTTTTGCCAGTCGGGTTAACTTTTATCTCTCCTTCCTGCTTCACTTTCAGCAACTTTTGGCAAAATTTTGCCAAAAACGAGTCACACAAATGCTTGTATCTCTGAACCTCCTCCGATGTTACTGACCCAAAAGACCCCTGCGTAGGGTCTGGGCTGACGCAGAAGCCTAAACCACCTATTAGTAACATCCACATCAATGAATGCAAGGTCCAAATGTTTCCCAGCAAAACACTGAACTGTCAGAAGATGGTGGACGTTATTGACTTCTTCTCCCGTCAGTGGTTTTAATGTTGTGGCTGAATCTTTGTATCGTATCAGTTTAATTTACCTTTATAAGTGGAGTTCTCCCAAAGAAGAATCCAAACAGGTAGGCCATGATGTCGTTGCAGATCACAATGGAGATGGGAACGATGAACCTGCAAAACAGGAATTCCAGTTTTGATGAGAGGTGTCGAAGAACAGGAACCAGACACCAGAGAATCAAAACTACTACTGCTCTGATTTAATGATAAAACAACTAATTACGTGTGTGTTATTGTATCGTGGTAAAAAGATAAACAAATTTAAACTAATATGCTTTCTATGGTTATGTAACTCTTTATTTATTTATTTAAATATAGTTGCCTCAGGTCACTGTGTACAAAGAGCACAGCAACACTGACAACACACTCATAGTGGCAAATATGCAACAACAGTCAGTGACAACAGGACAGGTTCCTCTGGTCTAATCGTGTCCCGCTTACCAGATCATTCCTTCAAACAGGTTCTGAATGACAAGGTGGGACTGGGTTACCACAATCAACAGGGTCACATGGGTCCAAGCAAACTGGAATGGCAAACACAAACACCACAGTGTCACTCCACTAGAATGCAGGCGTGCCGGCTCAGACGTTGCCTCACGTCAGAAATAGTGGAATCGCACAGATAGATGAGACGAGGTGAATGACACGGACAAAGCCACGCTGCCAGGATGATTTTATATATATATATATATAAAGATAAAAGTAAGAGAAGAGCATGCAGCAGGTGAAATGTGGCCAATGTGAAGATGAACGCGACAAATGATTAAAGCAATTAAACAGATTTTGAACATAAAGCAGCAAAATAAAACCAGTTGAGTCTGAGCATAGCTGAGAAAGTGCCCTTCTAAGCTTAATTTCATTTAATTAGTCAGTACAGTTAGTTTGAGACAATAAAATGTGCACATATGACAGAAAAAGCAAAACAGACGCATGTGAATGAAATAAAAGCTGAAGCCGCTGCAGATGTATGTCCTGTATTTATCCAGGAT